>WBNO01003386.1:0-72017 GCA_013400575.1 Peucedramus taeniatus | reverse complement strand
TTTTTTTTTTTTTAGACTTCAGCATATTTTCTCAGGATTCTTTCCACTTACTTAAATGAAATGCCCTAAGATGCACTTCATTGTGCCTTGAAGAAAATGTATTTAGGTATAGTTATTTTTAGCTAGCAACAGAAGTAGGAAAAAACCCCACTTTTTCTGTGTTTTTAGCAAGGGTTTCCCTGAAATAAGGTTTAACAAGATTCTCTTTGTCACTGTTTCATATTACATTCCCTCTTCCAGACAATAAAAATAAGTTTACATCTTGGAGAGTATAGTTGAGTAATTATAAAATGAAATGTATGATGTCAAGATTAAAATAAACAAGCTGAAGGCAATCTGGCAACATGATAAAATACTAGCTTAATTGTGAGAAATGGCCAAACATATAAAAAGGGAAACCCAAGTATGGGTAAACACAGATGAAAGTCCTAGGAACGGAGTTTTAAAAAACTTTTTTCACTAGATTAAGCATTAGCCATGGCATAAATATTTTTCGATTATGTTTTCCAGAAAACATAACAGAAAAGTATTTACAAATTATTGGCCAATCAAATGACCACTGAATTGCCATTTCCTAGTAACCCTATATAAACTATAACTGAGAATCCAATTTAAGGAATGTAATTAACTTTTTATTGTTACTTGTTCTTTCAGAAATCAATAAACTTCACTGAGTCCAGAGAAAATAAAAATAATATTATTTATATATCCTAACCACTCTTTTGAAAAGTAACTACCCATTTCTATATAGTTCTTGGGCAAATAGGCTTCCCCTAAAATTTTGTGAATGAGAGAGCTTTTGCAGAATTCCAGGTGAGTGAGGATGCTCCGCGGTCTGGAGGAGCAGTTTGACGCCATCCCAGTCTTGTCTCCCCTATCTTGTATCTGTTGTTCAGTGTTTGTTGGCTGGAGACCACCTCTGCTGGAGCAGAGAGCCCTGTTCTCAGCAATTCCATGTGTCCCTCTACTTTCCTTATGTCAGGGTGGGCACTCCACTGCTGAGCACTGACTTGCTGAACTCTTCTGACAGAGACACTTTTGCTGTCGGATGGAAACCTGAGAATCAGGAGAGGAAGGGAATTCTCCGATTTTCTCTGAGGCTGGAGCACCTGCTGCTGCAGGTAGGAGATTAGAGATGGACAGTCCTGGTGGGGTTCACAGAACATCTAAAACCCACACAACAAACCACCAGACAGCTTCACAATGTCTTCCAGCCTTGTCAGCCTTGGATAGCTCAAACCAAAGGTGAAATGTGAGACTAAACTGTTCTGCCTGTGGGTGCCGGGTATTGCTACAGGCACACCCAAGCTCACATCACTGTACCCTCCATAAACTCTTGTTTTCCAAAGAAAGGGAGTTTGGCTGTGTACAGTGAAAAGCTGCTGTGGAGGACTCTGACTGCTTGCCCTGCCTGAAGGCTTGGAATATCTGGAACCTGGAGTGTGATCATGCTTATAAATGTAGCCTATATATGCTAAAGGCTTATAGTGAATGTCTTGATTTATTTTGTGAACCCTTCAATCAGTATGTTTGCCGTAATTTTTAAAAACTTCATCAGCCCAAAAATCCCAAGAATAATTACTTCATTAGGGATTCTGCTGAGACCAAGGATTATGGTAATAACAAATTTGTAATCTATTTTGAATTTTGCCCTTACATTAGATAAATGATTGCTATTACTTCTCTGGTGGTTGTTTACTCAGCAAATGAACTTCATGCCAATTCACTTTATTGTACTTCATGATTTATTTGCTCAGTGTTGTTTATAGTGTGACTAAGCTGATGAAGGCTTTATCATGTTTGCATTGAGCATGCTGTAAAGAAAGCCAGACTGATTTGTGTATGCCCAGTGTATAGGGAATGTTCCACTGTGGAAAGCCACTAAAAACCTGATACATATACATAAGAAACAGCACTTCTTGAAACTGATGACCTTGTAAACTCACACTTTTTATTTTCTGAAAATAAATCTTTCAATCACAAATTCTCTTATTTAGATATTTTTGCTGTCACTGTCAGACGAGTTAATTGCCAATTTCAGGATGACTCCACCCTTTTCTACCTCTACTTTTTACAAGGCTCTGCCTCTCTGTGCCATTATCTTTCTGTCCTCTATACACACAGATCTGGATGATACAAACCTTCCAGTAAATTCGATGCAGCAAGTGATGCAGGGCTGAATTCTTCAGGCTCTGCTCTTTTACAAGTCGCCATCCACACACAGTGACTTTTTCAGTCTGGTATCACCTGGGAGGAGAGCTGGTCTGTACAAGTCAGGAAGGGAGGTTTGCACTCTTAAATCCAGCAATGAGTAGCACCAAATTTTGCTTTACTCATCTGGAAACAGTAGCTGCCTTCCTCTCACCAGTAAATCATTATTGTCTGAAATGGCCAGGCATTCCAGAATAAATGCTCAGAGTTGGCATTTTCAAGGTTTGAACAGAATTTCATTCTGCTGTTAGTATAGCTAGTTTTTTGATTAATTAGGGCCATAGATGCTTCTGTTAGGCTGGAGAATATTTGTCAAATAATGTAGTTTGAGTCTCGGAGTGTCTGTATTATTTGACTTTTCACACAATGAACTCTTATTCTGCTGTAAAGATAAAAACAGAGAAAATTGGAGCTGACCAGGGAACATGACCTGCAATAGAAAAACACACTATAAAATGCAGCAATTGCTAGAAAATATCAAAGAACTTTATGTGGAACCTTTTGAATAAATTTGGTGGCCATTTGAAGAGCTGAGCCAGTATTGGAGGCAGCAGACAGGGGCATGTGTGCATCCAGGACTAAGCATGAATCAAAACACATGAAGAAAAAAAAATAGATGAGATTTACTTACTGTGGAGCTGTAAATTGTTATGGGCCTCATTAGCATGGGCAGCCTGGTTAGCTGAATGCCATTCCATGCCTCCTCTGTGGCTCCTGTTGGCATTTTTCACAAGAACAGTTTCTTTAGTATTGTCTATCTTTTGTATTTTGTTGTTATATTGCTGTACCCAGCCTTTGCCTGTAGTGCAGAAGGTGCTTGAGAGGTGAATAAAATATCAAGCAGATGGTGAAATTCCCTGCAATTATCTTCTCTCCAGAAGTCTGTGACTACTTTTCTTGAGGCAGGTTCATAGTTCCTGACTAAATGTTCTTACATGAATGTGTGTATTTGCTTTTAGACTTCTGACATTGTGTTGAAATTAATTTAAGAGGTTAAGTGAAGGTTTGTGTGAATACCTCCTCCTGTTCAATCACTACTTGTGTTATGTTGACTTCCTCTGATAGTGCTCTATCCCCCGTTCAGAGAGGGCAAGTACTGGAACAGAAAAATAACCAAAAAAAAGAGTTTCATATTGATATACATCTCAATAGCCCTGATGGAGCCTAAATAAAAGGCTATGGCCAAATGTTAGAACACAAACCTGAAAGTGCTTGAATCCAGGGATCAGCTTTTGGGTTTCATACCTATTTTTAAGAAAAACACAGTCTCCAGGGCACATTTGTGATAGAGGAGCTGAAGTCTCTCTCTTAATGGTTCCAAGATCTGTTTCATGGTCATCCTCAATTAGCAGTGCAGAAAGCATGAAGAACAGCCAGAGCAAACCTGTGCTGTATGGTGGAGATAGTTTCTCTCAAAGCATTTGAAATAGCAGACACAGCTGGGGATCATTTCCTTTTCCAAACAAACATCACAACCTGATCTGGCTCTTCAGACACTTTAAAATTCCATTTTCTTCAAAAATTCATCCAAAGTAATATATTAGGGAAAAGATCTTAAAAACACTATGACTAAAAGGGCTCTAGGGAAACAAGATGAACTGATTAGACATTTTTCTGTGGTTTGATAATTCTGCAACACTTATTCTTATATTTTTAGTACATCCAAAAGTAAAGCATTTTTACTTTAGAAATAACGTGGTAGCTAGAGAAGCAGTGACAGACCATGTATTATATAATTTTGGGTTGGTTTGGTTTAAAAGATGTGCTCTGTTCTAACTTCTACAGGGTATTCCTGTGTATGTGTATAGCTTTTGAGGAAAGGTCAAGTGACTGTCTCTGTCTGTTTATTAATCTGAATATTCCTCAAACAACCATTTTTATCCTTGTGAAGGAATAAGTCTCAGAAGGATGTGATGGGGATTAGCAGGCCAAACCTATCTCAATATGCCCTGTTTTATACTGAGCCTGGAATGAATCTATGGAGAGACAGCAAGGATGAAAGACAATTGTTATAAGGTCAATGACCCTTGAAAGACATACACTGCTAAAAAATATTGCTAATTCTATTTTAATCCTTAATGCTCCACTGTCTCTTAGGAATCTGTGAAATGAAGTTCTGATATAGTACCTCTGAAATGGAGGTCTCTGTAGCTGAGCTCTCAAATCTGTAAGTAGGGATAGTATGTAGTCAACACATATCAGAGATCTTCAAGCTTTTACTCGATCTTAGAACACAGAAATGGATATACTTGTAAAAGTGTGCTGCTCTTACAATGTACTAGGCAAACACTGTGAGACGACACTGATTTTCAGTGGGGTTGAACTCCAGTTAAAACATTTCTGAGAATATCTCTCTTGGTTTTATTGTACTCAATAAGACTGATCAGCAGCTGGGAATGTCTTTGAGCTACCATCTTGCAATCAGCTGCTGCAGTTTTTGAAGTCCATCACAAAATATTTTTGTTCTCAACCCAAGTAAGCCTATGGCATCCTTTTCTCCCAGCCTGTCTGCCTCCAGCCTGTCTGTATAATTTACTGTTTCTATAGAGCAGAGTCAGTCTTCAGTCTCCTCCAGATGCCTTCTGCCTTCTTGTTTCACAGTCCTCTTAAAATTTACTATATAAATTCACATTTTGAACAGCTTTATTATTTTCAAGCAATAATAAGGCTTCTACAGCCTGAAAGAAGCAAAAATTCTGCCATGGCTCATTCCCCATGGAGAAAATCTCTTCTAGTGAGTCATGTATACTGCTTCTTCTATAAGGTTAAAAATGTGATATATCACAACAAACTCCTATTTTAAGTGACAGCCTTCAAGTGTTGTCTTCTGGACAGAAGATTTGCTTTGAGTTTCAGTAACATATCTGTCATCTACTCTGTAAAACAGCCTCTACATATTATACACACAAATTTTAAAAAAGAGATTTTTATGAGCATGAAGACAGTGATAGTGAATATTGTTTGTATTTGTATTTGGATACCTCAACACCTTTTGCAGAAATGATGTATAGAATTGTCTGTGGCAGCCAAGGTGGGACATTTCAGTCTGTGAAAGGGATCTTTTAAATGGAGTAACCTCATTGATTTTTGCTGCAAAGAGGTAGATGCTTATATAGCACATAAGGGAGATGCTGAATCTGGTAGCCTGACAGAGGTGAAGCTGCTGCACCTTCACACCCTGGGTCCAGCAGACAGTGAGGCAGAGCGTGTATTCCAGCAGGCACAGGCACAGTTGTCCATGTAAGCAGGACAGGTGTCACACAGACAGACACAGACAGACATTCAGCACCTGCACAAACACAGAATCATCAGTGTCACTATCCTCTTCCCTTCTCTGTCTGACCAGGAAGATGTCTGTTAGTGTGGGTACCCCAGCAGCTGGTCTTTATCCACTGGTCTGCCTGTTCTCCTGTGATGGGCCTGAGAGGAGCTGGGGCTCGGTGTTACTGGAGTTCCCTCCTTTGCCATTGCTCCTCTCTTCTACTTTCCTCTCTGGAGGTCCCCTTTTCACTGCATCAGCTGACATGAGTAGTATAGAACTAAAAATTATCTGTTTTGAAATACTAGGTAGAAGTGGAGTGAACTGGTGTTTGAAGAGGTTAATAGAAATACAGGGACAGCAGCTGCTGTAGTGTACTTGTAGACAACTTGCAGCAGTTGTTAAATGTTAACAGCCAGCATGCAGGCTACAAGGGTAATGCTTCCTTCACATGATAAAATAAAAGTGCCAAACAAGTTGTACTTGTTTTTACTTTTGCAAGCCTTATGTATATTGTATTTTTCAGCAGAGAAATTATATAGGTTCTGAGTGTCCATTCGTCATCTTGCATCACAACACTTTTGTTTAAATGGAAATTCAGAATTCAAAATACTAAGCAAAAAATTCTCTTAAAATGGAATAAACTCCGTGCTTTTATTCAAATATTCTAGAATTTCAACAAATTTCAGATTTGATCTTTATGTCTTCCTGTTTCTTCTTCTGAATGTTGAAAATATGATTATAAATAATAGCGATAGTACTAATAACAGTGGTAATAACATAGAGTGTGGTCTCTGATTAAATAGCTCTGTTCATGCAGAATGGTGACTGACTGAATGCTTTTCCAGCAGCATGAGCCATAGAAAAGCCTCGGTTGGAAGGGACTTTAAAGATCCTTGCAGTGCTTTTCCACTGGTTCCTCTCATAAGGCTTTGTGTTTTTATAGAGGTGATGGACCTTGGAATTGCTGGGAGACATGAAAATAAGATGAATTCCATCAGACTTCACAGATTTTTTCACTTGCCTCCAATGGGTGGGTGAGACATGAAAGCTTAATGCATGCATCTGATGTCTGCTAAGACTGAAAAAGAGGACTTTCCAAGACCTCTAAGCTTTTGGGCTCAGGAACATGCTCATGAGCAGCGGAAGGTCACAGCTGACACTGAGCAGCTGGGCTTGTTTTGAAAGTTTGTGGTCTGGGAGCAGTAAGATAAACAGCAGCTCATCAGAGTCTTGCTAAAAAATAAATAGAGCATGTTATCCCCAAATTTGAACAATTAGGAAAAAGTATCATCATGTTGAGCATGGACTTTATTAGTTATAGTTTAAAAAAAGTGTCCAGAAGGCCCTGATTTGTGGGAAATTGGTTTTGGTCTGGAGGAAGAGAACAATACTGTTCATAGTAGTTCAGTTATTTAGCCCATGCTCTTGGCAAAAATAGTGATTGCTTTTCACCTAAATCACCTTCTCTTATGAACAGTTGATATTCCAAGTTCAGTTCATGGTCCTGACTGTGTATTCCAGCTAATTATTCAAAAAGATTTCTGATTACTAAGTTTAAACATTTATTCTGCAATTTTCCTCCTTCTGTTTATATCTTCATACAAAAATGGCACCATAGAATTCCAGTCTCTGAGCTGAGTATGAAGCTAATGGTCCTGAACTGGACTCAAATAATTTGCCATGTATTTGGCCCCTCTTCTATTTTTTAAGAACAAATTATGATAACATCCATTGGTTTTCATTTTAATGCACTAGAATTAGCTGTAATAGAAGTTTTCCAAAGTGCTGTAAGCAGAAGTATAGAAAGTTATGCCAAAAAGACTATGAATAATAGATCTGAAAAAAATTCTGGAATTGCATGAGTTCCACTATGAGATTGCATTAGGCAGAAGCCAAATTTACTATGTTTTGGAGAGTATTTATTTAATTTTGTTGTGTACAATTTTTGCTCTGATAAACCAGAAATCCACATGCTAGATATAGATATCAGTTGTTAAGTGGGAAATTCGTAATGTCTAACGAAGAAAATAGATAAAAAATAGAAGATTTTTTATTTTTTAAATAATAACTTGTCTGTAGGTTTGTTGAATGCGAAAGAAATACCTGGAGAAAAGTAAAGAGCCTTGCTGGTTTCCTCTACACACACTCTGTAAGTGTGTATCTTCAGACTGTCTCCACAAACAGCTCCAAACCACCCAAGAACTTCAGAACTGTGTTAGTGTCCTCAGGGGACTGATTAGAATTTAACTTTTCCTATATTCCATACTTTAAGTGGTTGTCAAAATTAGGACTGAAGAGTTGAAAATAAAAAAGAATTCCATTCACTGCCCCTTCCTAAGCCATCATGTACTGAAACGGAATGGATCCTAGATAAGAATACACAGGCATATTTGAGAAATTTTTACAACATGCAGGACAAATCATCAACATGTTATTTGTTAACATGATAATTATAACACACTAACATTTTCTTTACTCAGCTATACTTACTGAACAGCAAAATCAAAATGCAACTGATAGTTGCAATTGAGAGATAATTGATTTTATATACTTATGCATTCAAAGTTACCTGACGTTGTTTCTTGACTGAAGTGTTTTACAAATATGTTTTGCCATGTATGTGTCACAGAAAAACATACATTTTTTAATCACAACAGACATCTAAAAAATGTCTGTAAACACTAAGAGACTTTGCCTTGTCTGAACTTTGATGACAGAGTAGCTGCTTTTCCAGAATTCATTTTTGCCAGCTGCTTCAAGCAGAAGATTCAAGTACAAAATATCTAGTGTAGTTATTCAAGCTGTCTCTGACTGTTCATGTTAACCTTCTAGCTGAGCAACAAGAAGTTCCTGGGAAACTCAGAAAAGCACCAGGGCATCTCGTATACTCTTCAGTTTCTCTGTTCACATTGAGCCTGTGGTTTGGTGGCTGAGCTGGAATGGCTGCCAAAAGGTGACATTCAGGTGTACTCTTCTGGGATGGTGAAGGCAGAGGGTGCACTGTGCCTTCCAGTGACAGCAGGATTGTGGATGTTCTTGAACCAGCTGTGGAACCATCCCCCAGGGTACCACAGTGCGTAGGACAGGGTGTACAGGGGACTTTAAAATGAACAGGGAGTCCAACCCTAAAACCTCATCACAGAATTTGTTGCTGGTAAAGCAGACACAACGTCATCTTCAGACCAGGAGTGTTCTGTATAAGTACTGTGATTTCCATCTCCCCTCTTGCATTTCAAAACTACTAGAGATTATTATATTGAATCCAGATTGTGAGATAGAAGTGATTTACAGCTCTGTTCCCCTGAGTGGAAAAGAGTGACGTCAGTTTCAGTCAAAGTTGTGGTAATTTTTTTTATTCATTCTTGTAAGTGTCCTTTTGTTACATTAGGCAATATATTTGCTCAATATATTACAAATATGATTGACTAGATATTTCTGATATGAAAGTGCTCCTGGAAAACGTACATTGGTTAGTTTCCATAATATATTTCATATTACTGTTCTCTTAGTAGCTCTCAGAAGGGAAACCATCACTTAAGCCATTTGTCCAATCTGGCTATAAATCAGTGGACACTACACTGCAGAAAATATTCCTTCATTGGCAGGGACTTCAATGAGATGACCTCATCATTTTTTCCATCTCCAGTATAGAGGTGTCTACGATTTATTACAATCTTAATACAAGTTCAAGACTATGGATATGTTTTTATGACTTATTTTCACAATGACAAAAAAAGGCCAACATAAGTACAAGATAGCTTTATAATGTCAGGATATTAAAATATGTCCATCCAAGTTTATGGTGAAATTTAAGCAGGAAGCATCTGAAAATGACTATTTTCTCATCTCTGTTTTTTCTACTATATAAAACAAATTAATTCCATTACAGGGAAGCAATGTTTTTCCTGTCAATTCAATACATGTCTTAAAAAGAAAAATTCAGTTTCAGGATTATTTTAAAACAGTATAATTTGCTAATCTTTCCAAATCAGATGGCATATAATTTCTTCCCATATTATGACAAAGGTTTAAAGTAGGAGCCAGATCTAACAAAAAGTCCAGGCCTGAATAAGACTTCTTGCTTTGTTCAGAGAAGCAGTCTGCTTAGCTCTTACTTAATAGTTCCCTTATTCTGAGATTTTTAGATGTCAGTTAGAATGACTTTTTCATCCTGAAAACTCCCAACATTTAACTTAATGACTAGATGCCAACCCTCCAACTAACTCTCTTTGGAAACCAGAAAAAAAAAAAGAAAAGACAAATTTAGTATCCCAAATGACGTTTTGATATTACTGGACAAGGTAAACCCCAAATGACTTTTCAGAGATGCTGGTACTAGGCTAACAGTAGCTAATACTGAGAGATTAATGAGATGCTTAGAGTAAAGCTCAGGAGCAATTGAGGAGCTAAAGGTGTGAGGAGAATATCTCAGTTTGGGAAAGGAGTCCAAAAGGGCATTTCTTAGGATTGAGAATGAAGGCTGGGCAGGACCACAAAATAAAGAGTTATACCAGACAATGGAGCAAAAAGATAGAGTCTGGAAACCAACTGGAAACACAAAATGGGATTTACAACACTGTCTATAATCTATAGATCCTGATAAAGATGAGATGGTGAAACTTAAAGCCCACTTGTTTTTCAGTGTTTTTCAGTTGTCATGCAAAGCCCAGTTGTTTTTCAGTGCAAATCTGTGGAAGAAGACATGAACTGTGGCAAACAAAGGACTGCTGTGTCCCCATCTCAACTTTGCTCCAACTATATGAACAAGTTCTGCACAGAATGGGAATCAGGACTAATATGGCTTTTCTGGAATCCAGAACTTTTCAGTGGGTGACAGGTCACACCAGTGAAATTATCCAGACTACTGTCTACAGGATGTTGGACCAGTTCCTGAGGTCGTAATTTCTCCCCTTTCTGACTTAATCACATTTTCTCTTGGTTTTGCCATGCAACAAGGAAATAGTTTTAACTGTTGTTTCACCATGCTGATGCCTAAAGAGGCTACCTGGAACAGAGGCTACACAGACTTAAAGGAATAAAGTAGGAATTTATTAAAAGGCCTTCAAAGGACAGCCCTTGGGCAGCACAAGAGCCTGGCTGTGGGTACATCCAAGACAGACCCAAGATGGATGCAAGATGGATGACTGGTCACAAGTTTTCATACTTTTTTAAGTTTTGGTCCATTTATATATTGGGGCTAATTGTTCAATTACAGCTTCAGGTTACGAAGTCCCATCCTTCCAATTTGCTTTCTTCAACTTGCTGTTTATGCTTTTTGGGCCCAAAGCTGCAATGGTGTTCTTGGTTCTCAGGCTGGAAAGGATTTTCTTGTCTAACTAAACTGTGAAGAGAACTTTATATGAAGTTCAGAGTTACATACTAATGCAGTACAGAGTCTGAAAAATATGGAAGCTGAAACTTAAGGCATCAATACCCTTTCTCAAGGCTGAGATCTTGAGCACATTCCTGTTTGCACTTGCCAGCAGAGGCAACACTTACACAATGGCAGGGGTGGCCATCGTGCTTGTTTGTGCTTTTGTTTTGCAGTTGTGGTCAGCCTTTCTGAGCTTCCTTTAAACCATGACCATCAGATGGCACTTCAAGTGTCCTTTAATGGTACTCACTAGGCGATCAAGGTATGCTCTCCAGCTAGATCACAGAAGCCATCCCAGACTTCCAAAACAGTGGCAAATTGCATCAAGCATACCACACACCTAAAATGTTGTATAATGCATGTTTCTTTGCCTTTTTCCTGTGAGGGTGTTCTACACCTTCAATACATGTAGCCCATAAGGGCAGGAAATCTCAAGGTGAATACGCAATGTGCTTTGCAGTCACAAGTGGTGTCTAGAGATATGCCAGTGCCTGTGGCTTCTGCCTTTATTTCTTGGGAGGGAATATCTGATTACATTAAGCTTGGTAGTGATTCCCTAAGAGCTCTCAAGAGAAGAACAGTTTGAGAGTTGTGTATTGATTAGAGGCCCTTGCCTGTGCAGAGACCCTTTCAGGTACATATTCTCAGGCATCTGAGAATACTACCTGGGAATATCATATCTCTGGGATGAATTGGCACAATTGCAATGTCAACATGGTTGGCAAAATAGAGTTTGAGGCTGGGAGGAGACTGCTGGTAGAAAAGGTCAGGAAAAATGAAGGAATTGAATATATGGGATCATTATCCACAAACAAAGTGGGGAAATAGGAGACTCAGGATGTCTGGTGATCCAGATGGATAGAAAATGTCAGAGAGAAATGGAAACATGAGAGGCAAAAACCTGCCAGAGACAGCAATATAGCTAAAGGAGCTATATATGAGCAGACAAAGAAAGGAGAAGTGAGGGAAGAGGAAGGTGGAAGAGCTGTTGGACATCCAGGACCTCTGTGGGGAAGAAAATTATATAAGGGTGAGAGGAATGTGTGAAATGTGATCCTTATAAAGGCAAGGATGAGGAAAAATAACATCTCTCCCAGATGTTTGTCTTTTCAAGTGAAAATATGATTATTTATAATAGATATCATATATTTCTAACTTTCAGATAAATATTTTAAAGGCCAAATGCATATGCCAATGAAGTCAATAACAAAATGGTAGGTCCAATCAGTGCAAGGATGCTATCAACACACATACATACATATAATATGTATACAACACTGCTGTGGGGAAAAAAATAGTTTTACTTTGTTGTCATATAAATAGCCCAAAATAAACAGAATAACTTTTGGTATTTTTCTCATCTTCACCCCTGTACTTTCTATCCTTATTCAAATGCCTGCCTGTCTTGAAAACTTCAATGCTGGCTGTCCATTCACAAATGCCTCATTAATTATTTATTACAGACATAAATGTTGGACAAATGTTTTTCTTGGACTATGCAGTTGCTTCCATTACATTATTTCCACACTGTTGGCTGCTCTTCTGTGTCTTTTTGCTGACAGTAATTTTTGTCAGGTCACAATGTTCCACGGCTTAACTTCTCCAGAAGACCAGGTATTAGGAAGGTAAATAGATATGATCACTGGCATGGAAGATGGAAGAGACACTTTCATATTTGCAGGAATGCAGTTGCAGAGAATAAAGTCCCATAGATTCATAGGAGCACAGTAGAGACCAGTATATCTAGTTTGTTTACCATGCACAGCCTGTAGGCTTTTGGAATGTATTAGGAAAAACAGGATCTTAAATTTAATCCCTCCTGTTTATAAGTACGTGATGTTTCAATGCTTATTTTGATAAGAAGTGCCTTGGAAACTTCTGTGTAAGGACACCTGTAATATAACACTTGTGGTACCCCAAGACTAACAAATTTAAGTAATGAATAAATGAAAGAGCGGTTGTTAGACTGAACTCACTGCTTAGGTGAGTTCTGACAGGTTTTGTTCTTGTTTACAAGAGGAAAGGAGTTGCTTGCTTTGGTTATTTTCCAAAACCACCTTTTTGGGTTTTCACATTAAAGGAGGAAGAGCATCAGCTCCACAAACTGGAAGTTCAATTATAGTTCACAGCTTACTGGTCCAATTGAAGCAAAATTGTTTCTACAGGTATGTAAATGTGCTTCAGCTGTGTAGGATCTCCACTTTTAAAGTAATGGTGGAAACATGAGCCTGTGCTCATACGCTGAATATTGAATCAGTCTTTTGTTGCTTTGCTGCTGCTGAGAGGTTTCTTTTGCTTGTGTATAATTTCCTGCTAAGACTGGGAGAAGTTTGTGTCTCTGTGAACCCATGGAGTGTGGAAGGTGTTTGGCTGAAGAGTTGGAGGCACTCAGAGACATGTTGCAGCTGCACTCTCAAATAATGCCTCTTTTCTATGAGGATGTGGGAAGAATGGTTTGCTCTGACTGATATATTGAGTCCGTCTGCATTTGCCCAACAATCATAATGGAGAGTCTATGGAGTCTCTCTCTGGATTTAAAATTTCCATATCTTCCCTTTCCTCTAGGGTGAAAGTGGCACACTTTTCATTAGAGAAGTCAGTTTCCTCTCTGTGCTGCACTTGGAATACAGCAGTGCCAGCTGCAACACTCTAATTAAACCACTGGTGTTTTTCACTATACTTATTATTCATTACAGAACAGGTGTGTTTTCTTACAATTTGTTCCAAAGCAAATCATTTTTCAGTAATGTTATTGCCTATTTAAGGGCTGGGCCTTGATACCATGTCTGTGACTTCTACCTTTTCACAATGCTCATTGGTAAGACAGTGCTTTTGAAAGATGTTCTTTAAGGACACCTAAACTTTTGTCATAGGCTTTCATCCAGTCTATCCTCCTGTGAGCAGGATCTTTCAGGAAATCTGTCAAATATACTGAGAAGATGGCTTATGAAGAGGTAACAGCAACTTTCAACACTCTCACATGACTAGTCATCGAAACACATAGCACTGGATTTTGAAAAAGCCTCTGTTTGTAGTGTTTGAGACATGGGTACAAAGCTATGTCACTTAAAGCGTATTCTTCCAGAGTATAACAGGAGGGGGCAAATACTGTTCTGACCTGATAATTTTGCTTGACCTCCTGAGTAAGAGACATCTACATGAGATAAGTGAAGATAATTTTCCAAAAACTGGCTAGATTTTGTGTTCTGATGTGTTGGACACTCCCCACAAACTCTAGCTGGTTTTAACTGAGACTTGTGAACCCCAGAAATGGCATAGACTTTTTTAACACATTCACCTGAGGGGAATGTGTTAAAAAAAAGGCTGAGTGCAGTGTGTAACTCATATCTCCACTTATTAAGCAACTTGATCAATGATACATTGTGTCCTCTGGAGTTAAAAGATGCCCACAACATGGTATCATATAAAAGAAATTACAAAAAGAAAATGTAAAACTTGAACTGAATGTCACAATATAGAAATTTGCTTTTATGTTTTCAGCAGTTAACGGCTTCGAATTACACCTAAAAAAGAATAAATTCATTTTTTGCTTTTTTAAGAATTTGTAGCAATTCTTAAAAACTTCTGATACTCTGCATTCTTTGAATCTGTATCTTAATCTTCTGTTCCACTTCAAACATAATGATCTTTGTGTTGTGATTTGCTTTCAGTAATATATCTTCCTATGTTCTCTGTTTAATTTTATGTGAGTGATAATGGGCCATGAAGACTGAGTAACAAGAATAAGAGAAGGAATTGGCAAAGCAAGGTTTGGGAAGGTAAAAAAAAAAAAGAAAATTTTCAGCTTCAGGAGAGAAAGTAGTAGCTTTGTTTCTGAAGTGTATTTATCAAGAAATAATGTAAAAGTTGAAACCTGAGATGTGTGAAAACTACAAATGTTTGCAATCATTATAGATGGTTTATTTAACAGAATGAAACATCAAAGGGAATGATTTTTTAATTCCTTCTCCATTAAAGATTCATTATCACTCACAAACATTTCAAATAGTGGGCAAAGTGGGCAAAGTCAGGTTCCATTCTGAGTAAGCATAGACATTCAAGGGGTATTCAATGACAAATTTAAATAAGAAATTTAAGATTTCATTTTACTTTAAAATGTTCATTTTCATTCAATTCCAGGCTATAAGGAATCTTGAGAAACTTACAAGAAAATATGTACTTTCACAAGAAATTAAACAAAATATACAGACAAGCCTTTGTTCATGTGAAAGCTCTTACCAATGTAGAATGACTGCAAACAAAATGATAAAATACTACACAAAAAATGCTTGTTTGGGGCAAGATCGTCTTGTAAATATTGTGTGAGAAAGCTGTATAACAATAAAGAAGAAAACTAGCAAGATCAGATGGTGAAGGGCAAGGAAGCCATGTGAGGAGCAGCTGAGGGCACTGGGTCTGTTTAGCCTGGAGAAGAGGAGACAGAGGGGAGATCTTGCTGCAGTTACAACTTCCTCATGAGGGGAAGAGGAGGGGCAGGCACTGATCTCTTCTCTATGGTGATTAGTGACAGGACTGAAGGAATGTCCTGAAGTTGTATCAGGGGAGGTTTAGGTTGGAGATCAGGAAAAGGTTCTTCACCCAGAGGGTGGTTGGGCACTGGAACAGGGAAGAGGTCACAGGTCCAAGGCTGAGAGAGCTGAAGAAGCATTTGGACAATGCTCTCAGGCACATGGTGTGGCTCTTGGGGATGGATCTGTGCAGGGCCAGAAGCTCATCTTTGATGTTCCTTGTGGGTCTCTTCCAACTCAGGATATTCTATCATTTTGTGAACCATTCCATTAGGTTCTCTAAACTGTGAGTAGAAAATTGTTCAAGTGGCTAATGCATTGTCTATGTCTTATCTCAGTGGGAGTGTGCCAGTTTACATCTTATAGATGCTGTCACCTTTTCAAAAATACTATGGGTCTATCCATGGTTTTAGAAAGAGAGGGTTTAAATTACCATGGTTAAAGGTCTGTTCTTTTCAGGTTGCTCCTTGGGAGTTTTCAAGATCTTAAGGATCTAAGCTCTAAGTAACCTTGCTTTGATTCAGCATCAGTTCTGCTGTGAGGAGGAGCTTGGACTTGATTATCTTATGAGATCCTTCTGAGTTATGCAGGGGAGGACATTCTACTGTAAGTCCTGAAAGGTTGCAATAGTTTTGTCCTGGGGAGACACAGAGTGCCAGATACACCCCTGTTTTTAGTCTGGCTAGAACAGGCTGGTCTTAGCATGGTGGCTTTTATGGGCCTCATTCTTTCCTGTCTAAGCTTTCCTTTTAATATAATTAACTGATTTATTTATTACAAAAAAACTAGCTATAGCATCCAACATAAAAATTTTCCCTTGAAACCCAGAGGAATCCCAAAATGGAGGGATCATTAATTCAGTATGCATCTACCTCATGTCTAATTATTGCTAGCATTTTTATGACTGCTCCACAGCAGGGATGTTATTACTGAAACTCACTTAGGGTGAATCATTCAGATGAAGTGGGCCAACATTTACCTTTCTTTTTTGCTCATACATTTTATTTAGTGAGTATTTTATTGATCTTATTTATGTCAAGATATGTATGAGCATGATCGTCTTTATATCTCACCATCACTTATAGATTTTAATTTTCCAGCAAGAGAGGTGGGAACCATCTAAAGAGGACAAACAGAAGAACATGGGTAGATCACATTGCCATAGTCTCATATGATGACCAAATAGGAAATGTTACCTTAATCTCTGCAAATCCAATCTAATAAAGCAGCTGACACGGCATGAGTGAGAAACAGCTCATAGTCTGTCTAACTAATATCCTGTTTCTGATGATGAGTCACATCAGGTGTTTCAAAAGAATATATGGAAAACTGAAAATAGTTTTCTAGGTGTGGAAGATTATACCAGAAAAGTTTCACCCTAATTTCTAGTAGTTACAGAATTGTTCAGCTTTCTAAAGTATTTCTTGGACATTAATAACCATGGCAACCTTATATGAGTAACTTCTCACATTTTCCTGTCTGAGAACACAAATGCGGAATATTAATGAGGGAATTCTGAAGCTGAATGGACTACTTTGACTCCCTGCAGTCTTATGGGAAATAACAGTGGCCTTGCTTTTAATTTACACACAACTCCCAGTACACACTAATTTTAAGATGAGATATACAACTGTCTGCAATTTAAGGAAGCACAGCTATTTAAAACTTTTTTCAGTTTATGCATTTCTCTTCCATATAAATAATCAGACTCAGGTGAGACTAGAGCATGGGTACATACATATACACATATGCATCCACACCTTTCCCTGAAGAATAAATTTGCTGAACTTCCCTCCCAAACTGAAAACATCTGCCAAATATTTTCTGCTCAAAGAGAAATGAGATGTGAGTGATTTAAACTTTGCTTTCTCAATCATTAAGTGATCTTAATTCTAATAGTGTTATAGCATGAAATCATGTTTTTTCTTTTGTGTGATTTTTATGCTGATGTAACATCTGACATAAGAAATACTACTACAATTAGTCACGATTCTTAAATTGCTTCCTTTATTGCAATGAGTTGTTGAGACAAACACTAGAATAATATAACCTTTGGGAAAGTAGGTCTCTAACCAAAATCAAGGATATCAAGGATATAGACTCCTGAGAAATTTGAGAAACCTGTCTTAAAATACCTTCAGTCTAATGATTATACCACTTGCACCTTCCTTTTCAAAGGATATCAGGATGTCTCTAGCTCTGAGCAACAACTTCTGGGAAAGGCAAGACCAACACAATCACACCTGTGATGGATGCCTGTTAATTCCTGACCACAAATTAGCAGCATTCATCTGCACTGACATCTGCCCTGGCATGCACAGTATCCTGCTTTGCTCCCCTAAGGGTTTACTGTTCTTCCGTCATGATGAGCAGTTCTGACAAGAATGGACTGAGATTGCAGGCACCTTGCAAGTGGCACTGAACTGAAAACTGCCTGAGAAGAATCAGGGTCAGAACTGGGCAAAATAGTGGCAGGATTTCATTTCTGAGCTGCATTGGCGTCTGAAAGAACTGAAAATCTAGCCCGTGGTCCCAACCCCTGTGGAAACAGGAGCAAGCACAAGATTGTGAAGCCTCCACAGTCCCTCTCCTGCCTCACATAAGGGCTGTATGAACTAATTTCTAACAATATAGGGTTGCTTTTTTAAGCATACAGTCAAAGCCTGCATCTCAGGAATCTGTGACTTCCTGAGAAGTCTCGATTTTTACTCTTTTACCTTTCAGCTGTCAAGTTACTTATTGCTAAATATGTGTTTAAAATAAATGAACCAAAATGGTCTTTAAGCAATTTAATTAAATTTTTCTAATCTGCTAAGGGCTTTGTCTTGATAAACATTCTCTTCTTCTGTTAAGCGGAACTTTTTATGTCTGTCCAGCAATTCCTAGTTTAATGACATGTGGTAGCATTAAGCTTTAAATGAAATATAAATCTTTGTTTCAAAGAAAGTCCAGGTATGGATAATGCATTTTCTTAAAAAGTAATTATTTGTTACATTCATGTGCTGATAGTCCAGAAAAATAAAAAATGCTGACTTTTAAAAAGATCCCACAAGGTGAAGGTGAATAAAATGCTAAATAAAAAGATGTCCTATTAAATTAATATTTGAGACACCAGGAAGAGATTAAAGGCTTAATTGTTGGCTTTAAACCAACAGGCTAATTTATAATATGTGCTATGGCATTTTGCTGAACTGGGCTGCACAGCTTAACAGTCAGCACCCTGAAGTATTTGCCTAAGAAACCTAGTAGTTGGCATAGTTAAAAAAGGGAATCATTCTAGTTTCATTTTACGTTATGCAAAAAATATCTGTTTTAGGGGTCTATAACATTTGGGTTGATACCTTAAATTCATTTTTATGCTTTGTTTAAGCTTTTTGCCTACAGTCAATTGTAAGATGTGAAGCTGCCTGAAAAAGGGACATTCTGAGCAGTTTCTCTTGAAATACTGTAATCTACAGCACAGGACAGTGATAGCAAAACTTTTCACTATATGGACTAAATGCATTTTTCTTTATTATTCTGACAGATACACGGTAGGCAGCTCACCTCTGCATAATGCCAGCGGCGTGGTCCTCATTCTGTGTGGCATTCTGAGTAGTTCTCCTGATCTGGTCCCAGATGCCTTGTACACCAATGCCTACTGCTCCCTGCACTCAGCATGAATATCCCAGAGACTCCCATCCAACTTCATTGCTCCTTCAGTATTCATTCAGGTGAGGGGTTTGGACTTTACCTATTGTAAAGACTGACAATTTTTCCATAGTTCAACTTTTACAATCTCTGGCTCAAGGTTTCTTACCAATGCTGGCAGAATTCCATGCTGCTGAAGTGAATGCTTGATGCACCATCCTCTATGAGCCAGTCATGGTGTTCAAACCTGGTAACTTGCTTGGACCATCAAGCATTACAGAATCACAGAATCCATTAGGTTGGAAGAGACATCTGAGATCACTGAGCCTGAACCACACCTTGTCAACTAGACCATGGCACTGAGTTCCATGTTCAGTCTTTCCTTAAACACCTCCAGGACAGTGACTCCACCACCTCCCTGGGCAGCCCATTCCAATCACCCTTTCTGTGTAGAACTTCTATCTAATGCTTTACCTAAACCTACCCTGGAATACTTTAAGATTGTGTCCTCTTGTCCTGTCACTGGTTGCCTGGGAGAAGGGAGCAACCCCCACCTGGCTACAGCCTCCTGTCAGGCAGCTGTAGAGAGGGATAAGGTTTCTCCCCTGAGCCTCCTTTTCTCCAGACTGAACAACCCCACCCCCTTCAGCTGCTTCTCTTGTGCTCCAGACCCTTCATCATCTTCTTTGCCCTTCTCTGGACTCCCTCCAGCACATCAATGTCCTTCCTGAACTGAGAAGCCCAGAACTGGACACAGGATTCAAGCTGTGGCCTCACCAGTGCTGAGTACAGAGGGAGAATCGCTGCCCCGGTCCTGCTGGCCACACTATTGCTGACACAGGCCAGGATGCCATTGGCCTTCTTGGCTGCCTGGGAATGTGATAGCTCATGTTCAGCCTCTGTCAACCAGCACTCCCAGGTCCTTTTTTCACTGTGCCACTTTCCAGGCACTCTGCCCCAGCCTGTAGGGCAAGGTGTTGTTGTGGCAAGCTAAAAGCCAAGAGTGTTGGTGGAACTAGATGGTACATCCCTCCTGTCAAATTCATCTTCATGATGGTTGTGTTCCCCACTGTAGACCTAAGGGATAGAAAAAAATGGGAACATTTCTGTGCCACTTTTCTGCTTTTACTGTTTTTTCCATGGTCAGCTGAGCTGCTGACCATGGAAAAAACATTTAAAATGTAAAACCCAAAGAGCCTCTTGCAATCAAGATCATAATCTTTGTGTATCCCTCAGTCTTTCATCCAGAGATAAGTAGGTGAAGTCTGCAAAATATGTCACCAAAACTGCAGCTGCTTCTGATACTGATTGAAGGGAAGTCCTTTGGCCATAATTGTTTTTAGAGCAGGCCTTTAAACCAAAAAAACTGGTTTGTTAACTTGAAGAATGTTCCAATTTTTGAGCATGATTGATTTTGACAGGTCTCATGTAAAGCAACCACTATAATGATAAACTGTCAACTGTTATAGTGCTGTGAATTAAATCTGCTGAAGAAATGAAGGTTTACCCTTCCAAAAGGTTATCATCTTGCACAGTCCACAGTTTTTCTTTCTATTTTTTTCAGGAAAATTACTTTTGTAGCTGTCAAAGGTTTAATATATGGACTATAAAATGGAGACATTTTCTAAATTAATCGGCCTAAAGCAAAAATAATATGTCTTTGCCATTATAGCAGTTCCCCATCATAACCATATTTCAACATATCTCAAAGCCTGAAAAGTGTTAAAAGGAGGTTTTTTGGTTTTTTTTTTTTGGTGCCAAGCAAAAGTACAACTCTTTTAAAGAACAACACATAAAACACATAGAATTATTTTTCTGTCTCAGTCATCTAATTTTTACTGGTTTAAATTTAGGTAAACAAATCTACACTCAAAGCTCTTTTGGCAAGAAAAGAGTTTGTGGTACACTGTAAAATTATTATTCAAAATTATTGCTGTATTTTATAAACACAGAAATGAAAAGAATTATTAATACACAAAATCAGCTTATTTATTCTTATTTTAAGTGGTTTATTTAGGGGTTGCCATACACTAATGGCAGAAAGGGCTAAATTAATGTAATAATTCATCTGAAATTCCTTTATTTCTGAAATTAAGCAGTGCATGCCTTCTCTCTTTGTGTCATGTTTTTTCAGCTGTATAAGTAACTAAGCTTCACCGTGAAGTCCCCAGTTTCTGTCTTCAGTCATAGTAATAACACCACATTTTAAAAGAGATGAAATTTTAATGTTGATTTAAAAAATCTAAATAGATAGAAGATTAAAATCTTAAAAGCTTTTTCTCTGTCTTTGCTTTTTTCTTTCTATTGCACTTATACAGTGAGAGTTTTCTAAAGAACTGTCTCTGTATAAATGAAAGCTACACAGGAACAGAAATTCTATCTACACTGGATAAAGTGCTTAGTTTATTCTCTATGCAACTGCAGAGAGTGAAAATATAGAAGTGAAGTTTTCACAGAAGTGAAAATATAGTCCTGTTAAGCTGCAGTGATCAGATAGAGTAGCTCAGCAGGGTATCCACAAAGCTGCCTCAAACAGATTTTGGCAGGTCTTTTATAGTTGTTCCTCAAAGCCCTCTTGTGGTCCATTGCAAAATAATGTATGGCTAAAATACAAGGCAATTACAGTGATTCACGTCTTGGAAAACTGGGCTCACAGGAGGTAGAATCGGCTGCTCAGGTATTATAAATCCCTCTGACTGCACAGATGTCAATACTGATTTACACTCTACAAGGGTTTGATAATCTCGGCTTGTAAGAAAAGAGTTCCCTAAAGATGTGATCCGAAGACCAATGAAGTAATTGAGAGGTTTTCCATTAATTTCAGTGACTTTTAGATCAGTCTGTAAGCATTTAATGTTAATTTAAAAAGTAAAATACAGGTAACCCTGGAAGCAAGTGCAAACACATATACATATTTAAAAAGACATATCCAAAACATTAAACTTCAACTAAAACTTGAAATGAGAAACAGATTTAGAAACTTTAAGAACTGTAGGCAATGAATTCCACAGATTATCACTGTTCTTACAGGCTGTGCTTTGCAATCCCACTATAGCTTTCCTTAGTTTTCATCTCACTGTGAAGTGAATGTGAAAACATACCAGTATGAGCATAGTATGATTATGATGCAGAAAGAAGGGTTTATAGCAAAGATGTGGAGCTGGACAATTAATGAGATGAATTTTGACTGGTGTGTCTAGCTAAATCTATCGTGTTCTGTTCCATTTCCATTTTTTCCCCAGTGTTTTTTTGCTGACCAGTGGAGGATTAAAGTGTCATGTTTCAAAGAAGTGTTTGTGTTTGAGAGATGTTTGATAGACTTCCTATAGATCTGTATGCATTAGCACCCAAAAAATTGTGTGACCACAGTGGATATTCATTGGAGGACAGGCAGAAACACCTTTCATTTTAGCAGAAATGCTGTTACGTTGTGCTAGAACAGGCTGCTCGTGGAACCATAGCATAAATTAAGACATAGATATAGACACTGACCTCATGAATGAAAATCCATGTTTTTCCATCTTTGAGCATGCAGCCTTGATAAACACACAAGCTCTCTTGCCATTAAAATGCAGAAATCTATTTGGATTAAGGCTCCATATTTGGAGCCTTATTTCACTTTTTTCCTAGTCTGGTGAGAGTTATTTACAATAACATTTCTAATTCGATCATCTTGGCTATTAGCAAAGTAATTATTTGTATTTATAATAAAAATGATCTTATGACCATTTTGAAAAGTTTTTATTAATATTGCAAAACATCACAACACAGGAAAAAAACTTCTCACACAACCAATCACATACGAAGAATGAAATAGTACTTTTATCCATTTTAGTACTTCTAGTACATTTTAGCTAATAGTATCCATTTTATAAAATCATAAAACTCATTACTTCGTTATTATCAAATGAATATATCAGTTAACTGAAAATCCATGACAATTTTTCTAGTCTTTGTCCAGAATAAAAGGAGAGCCTGTATATATAAAATTATTAAAATAAATGATTTAAGGAAAAAAATAGAGATCCAGTTGTAAACATCATGATAGGAAATTCAACTTTGTTGAGGTTAGTGATTTTTAAGGAGGTGGGAACAGTCCACTCTCTCCTGATGTTTTTATTTTTATCATACTAAATAATGTTTTCTCGTTTAGAGAAAGACCAGTGTATTGTGATTATTTTTATTAGATTCATTTACACTTTTAATAATTTCTGCCATTATTTTGAAATAAAGATCTGTGGAGCTAGAATAGGAAATTAATACACTTTAAGCTTCTCTAAAGAATACTCTTACTGTACCAAGTAATATGTTCAGCTACACTGAAGTCAATATGGTCTTTTGGCAACAAAAACCTCTTGTTCTCTAAACAAATTCACCTTTTAAAAGGACCTTTACCCTCCCACTGGAGAGCAGTACTGCTGCTGGCACCTTGACTCCTTTACGTACTTGTTTGGTGATATTCAGGAGAGGGGTTCTGCTGCTTACCCAAAAAGTGAAGTGGGAAGCCATTCCTGATGTAAGGGGCATGAAAAATGATGGGGGAGACACAATGGACATTGCTGTGGCAGGCAAGAGTAGTTTGTCACTTCCATGAAGATACCTCTAGCTCTTCTCTTGCCTCTGATATCTTGAAGGTTGTCCATAACCTTTTTTCCTGACTATTTCTCATGTTATTTTTGTTTTTCCTCCTTTACCCTTAATCTGTCTTTTACTGACAATAGAAAAACTTGCCACTCCAGTAAACTTATTGAGATGTGAATCCAGAATCCAGCATGTTCCATATGAATCTTTCAGTGGAAATCTCCGGCTTTGGAAGAGGTTTTTGACACAACAAGAAGAATTAGTCTTCTAATCTTTGGCCCTTCTGCTGTAGCATGAAAATATGCCTTTTTCTTCTACTTGAGTGCCCATGTCTATTGCCTCTGATGATAAATCCTTTGATGGAAGAATCCCATAAAATTCAGATCTAGGATGTAATTGGTGTTTTGCAGTGTCTAATTGACATAAAATCTCTGCATTTATTCTGAGAAAGTAGGTGGAGTGGTATTAGGAAGCAATGGACCTTTTCTGTTCTCTTCAGAAAATGAAAATCATCAGCTCAGATATAATTTTGTTACCCTTATTTTGTCTTGTTTCGGTTGGCTCTGAGTTATTGGTTAGATTGCATACAGCTTTAGGCAAAATAAGTTACATTACCACTTGACTTCTATTTGTGGAATCTTTTTCTTAATACTCAGCATTATCATAGTAAATTACTGAAATTAAGTTAATTTTCTTTTACTTCTTTACCAGGGAATCAGTGGCATTGATTTCAGCTATTAAGAACCCTTTTGATACTGTTCTTACTGTATATTAAAGACATTGTCACAAAAATATGATGGAGGGTCATGTTTAGATAGGATACTTACCACAGGAAAGTCTGTCATGATCAAGTGAGTGCATAGATTATATTATCATGGAGATATATTCTGAAATATTTGATTTCTCATCTTGCAATTATTGTATATGTTTTCAAAGTTTTCAGTGCTCTGTGAAAAGGAAATCTGCGCATGAAAGTTTTGGTCAAAAAATATTCCAAATGTTGTAAAAATAAAGCTGAATAAGTAATAAATTATTCAAACCCATCTGGGGACCTGAGTTATACTGTCTGTTTCTTGGCTTTAAGTGTCTATTCTTGCTGGAGTGTGTCATAGTTTCTGTTAGAAAGTGCAAAAAACCTGACCAGATGATGTCAGCACAGACAAGGTGGCTCCTGGCAGCAGATATTAAATAATTGCTGGCCTTAAACATGTGAAATGCATTTGGCTAGCTGGCGGCAGGCTGTGTGACCTCTCCTTCTAGGTGCTTTAGCCCCAGCCAGAAGAGTCCCTGGCACAGGGGTGTGAGCACAGGCTTGGAAACATGTCCTTATTTCAGGCAGAGGTGCAGAGGCAGCTCCCCACCCACCACTGGCTCCTCTTCGATCTCCTCTGGCAGGAACCCTCCCTTGAAGCTTCCTGACTTGGTGAACATTTTCCTCTGGAAAGAACAAAATGTATTAAATTAGGGGTTCCCAAAGTTTTCTTTATGGAGGGCTATGTGATAACTGGGAAGACCATAAAAGAAGCCTACAACTTTCCAATACCTAAAGGCTTCCTTATTCCCCTCCTTCTCTGTTCCAGACCCCATGAGGCTGCACATGAAGCCAGATGCCTGGTCCTTTTGTTTTCCCAGATGCTGGGAAAACTGTGCTGGACTATTTCCCAGTCCTGGCAATGCCCATGGAGGAGACCTTGCTGAAGTTTCTTGGGCTTAGTGTAAAAGCATAAAATGAGTTGAAGCTTGGAACACACTGAAGTCTTCAGGATTCATCAGGTGAGTCAGTGCCAGCCTCTGACCACTCACTTAAGTTCTGACATGAGGACTACATCTTTCTTTTGGGAATCTCTGTACTAGACAGGACCTACCTTTTACCCTCAGCTGGCATTGTCATGCTATCCTTCCCTTATTTGTTAAAAAATGCGTCTGTACATATGCAAAAAATAAAATTAAGCAAAAATCTATCATCTGCCAACCAACAGACAAACCCAAGAGTGCTTTGCCAACCAGGCAGCTGTATCTTCTGAATTGTTTGTAAGCCCCTTCAGATATAGTCTGAACTTCTCACTGAACACATTTGCTGCTCCTGCAAGGACTGGCTCAGCTTCCCGTGCTGCTGACGTGGAAATGTAAATATCAGTTTCCTCTTCTAAAAAGGAAAAGCAAATATTGATCTATGTTTCAGGTTTTTGCGCTATCCTATTTACCTTTGTCTAGCCTGGAACCAAGCAGCATTGATGCTTTTAGATATTTGACCTCTTTCTTTTGGAATTATTTAAGTATTTCATAAGTATTTCATAAGTCTGAAAAAGAACTGGTTAAAACATTTTCTTTTGTTTGCCCTTGTTCAGGGGCACCCAGTGTCCCGGCAGCCTGTGTGCAGCTCTGAAGATCTCCTGTACTGGTGGTGTTGCCTGACACCCTGCAACACCTCTCTCTCCTCACACCAACCTGGCCAAGGTACAGGGGTGAAAGAATCCTCATGACACAGGAAGTGTTTTGCACCTTTTCCTCTTGAATGAATTTTTATTGCAGAAGTGTACACCTTAAATGAGCTCAGAGACTGCTACCAGCTTCCTGACACACATCCAAACACCTCCTGCTGCCCTTCCAGCTTCATTCACTACAGTGCCTTCTCTCTCTCCTTTCTCAGGTTAGCTCAGGCTGTCAGACAGTGTGTGATGTGCTGCCCAGGGTGGATAACAAGAGAGAAGAAGCAGAGGAAAGAAGCCAACTGGGAGATAGGAGTCCTCTGGCAGGGCCAGTATGTGGCAGAAATTTCTCCTAGGCCAGCCAGCAGTCAGGAGATGTAAATAGTCTGACTGGCATCAGCTGGGAAGTTCACAGTCAAAAGGTGTACACTGCCTCATCCCTGGTGGGCAGCAGAGACTGCCTTATGGGCCAGACCCAGCCTGCAAGCTGGCTGCAGCGCAATCCTGCCTTAAACCTAAGAATACAATTTTCCTTCTAGAATAACAAAAAAAATGCCCTTAATTTACTGAGCTATTTTGGAATACGAGATGCAGTTGCTAGTTATTTGGATTGGTGTTGCTCTCTCATTTGAATTTTCCAGAGAATGATGTGCACACCATCAGAAAGGCATGCAGTTCTGGTTCCCCCCTTCTCCTCGCCTTATTCACTTCCACAGCAGTTCTTGACATGTGTGGTTTGCTGTTCCTGCTACCTGGCCTGAAATAACAGCCTCTGCCCCACTGACTTCTTTTTCCACCACAAAGATCTTGCTTAAACTTGATACTGCCTTCTAGAAAATGGTAGCATTTTCCAGCTAAAACACACGTGTTTTATTCCTCTATGAAGAATGCCTTAATACTTCCTTGGGAGATGGGTTCCAAATAGCACTCCTATGCCACTACCCCTAGCTCCCTTACTGATTTAGCATTGTCTGTGGCACAGTAGCTATCCATCTGCTCTTAATATTCTTCAATGACCTTGAGAGGGCACCATATTTTACAGCCCCTTCTAGAATGGAGGATTTTTTCCCAGTTGTTCAGGTAATATAAAATCTGTTTTTGAAAAACCCAAACCTCTGGCTACAGCCCTCAGTCTTAGCTCACAGGTGGGTATTATGGATAGAGGAAGAGCATTCAAGGACTGTGGTGACTTAGAATTTGCTGGGAAGTGGTTTGTGGTGTTATTACTCACCTGCTCTTTCCCACAGTAGACAATCGCATTAAAAATGCCCAGGGCTTCTTGTTTTCATACGAAATGAAATCCTCTCTGCAAACTCTGATTTCTCTGCCCTGCATTTCCATTGGTTTGCACAGATTAGTACTTTGTCTTCCTGTTTCCCTTATGATCATAATCAATCCTCTCTGTGATTGATCCAGCTCCTGTGCTGATCCCACATGCTTTTCTAGCCAGCAGACCACAGCATCTTTGCTGTCTGGTCTGATAGTTTTGCTGAATATTACAGATTTAGGATTCACTATTATATTCCAGTAACTTTTTGACCTGCCTTAGCAATGAGGTAGTTTTGTTCTAGACTAGCTTGTACTGTCACGTCCCACACAGAGAATTTTTTTTTTGTGGCTGAATGCCTGAGATGATTTTCTAAATCTCTGCAAGCTTTTCCAGTTCTCATTTCTATACATGTATTTTGGTACAAGAAAATAGGGCAAAGGGAAATTCTAGCTTCTCTCCATCCCACAATTCTCTTGTCTGGTAGGAAGTACTTAATGATCATAATTACTAAGATTTATTTCTAAGGTCTCTTCCTAAGTCAAGACATTTGCCTGGATATTGTGACCAAGAAAAGAAAAAAAATGCCTTCTGGCAAAAGCCACAGACTTTTGGGGCTACCTATGGATGCACACATGAAACCAGGAAGCACAGTCATTATGCCACAGGATTTAAGATATTCCCAACTCAGTATTTTGGTACAGTACAGGAGAAAGAGTTGGAGGAACCAGTTTGAAACTTCTTCTCTGAGAGTCAAGCTTGGAGTACAAAAAGAACTTCTTGTATTGCTTGGGGAATTGATAAAATAATAGTAATGGATGCATTTGGACAGAAACACAGTTGTTAACATGTTCCTATTTTCTGGCAACAGGAGTGTGGGAGCTGAAGTCAATGTAATTTCACTCTATCTGTGTTCAGGAAAAGAGCACAAAAGAATCTGATTTTTTATTGTTAAACTGGCAGTACAGAGACTCACAGTTTCTGAGTTCTGGAAAGCCAGACATTCTTCTGAACTGAAGAATATTAAAACAAGACAGCTTGAACTCTGCTCTAGGCCCAGGAGTGTAAATCTGGAATAAGTTCACTGGTTTTGATGAGGATACTTTGGATTTACACCAGCAACTGAGAATAGAACTTGGCTCTGTGTCTTATTCTTCTGGTGGTAGTGAAAAATATGATCCTAATAAAAGACGTGCAAGTGATCACAGGAGTATTCTCATACTGGTTCTACGCTTCAGTTTTAGATGCAGAATTTGAGATTGTGGAACAAAATCCAACTTATACAAGAGTAGCTCTAAGCAATCTGGTAAGGAGGATCTATAAGAAGAGTGGCAGTTTAATGCTTGCATGGATCCTATAGCTTTCCTCTATTGGCATGTCTTGCCTTATAAGAGGAGATTAAAAAAATATTGTCATGTTTTGTTTTTTTATTTATTTAAGTTTATGGGTATAACACACAAAATTAGGTTTGTGCAGAAATTGTTTAGAAAAAGGCTGTGTGTGTTGCAGGAACAGAAGAAGCCTGAATACTTTGTGTTGTAATGCCTTTACAGAAATGTCAGCTATAGAGTAGACTGCTATAGACCCTGACATTATCATCTTTTGGACTGCAGCATTATTCCTTGTTGCCCAGAATTGTTTATTGTGGGTAACTTGTTTGCAGGTGAGAGTATTACAAAACCAGTAAAGCTGCCACATGTTCTATCTTCTTGCCTGTGAGAACATGTATGAAAAGTCTCATAGACATAAAGTTAGAACCAGACCAAACCTTCAAAGATTAGTCTTTTTCTTTTTTTGATAATATTGTAAATCCTGCTGTGACTTTCCTGTTGTTTAGGTGCTACATTGCAAAAAGTTCCTGAGCCACCCTTCTTGCCATGATAAATCCACAGATACTGTGCTCTGAAATGATAGATGGGAAAGTTTCTAACAGGCATCAAAGCCATTAGATTTGTACTGTTTTTTCTATTGTTTGGTAATATTTGAGAGGGATTGGATGCATCTGTGATCTGGCTAACTGCAACAAAAATTACAGAGTATTAAAAACAAATGGGAAGATGGAAAAGAAAGTTGTGGTAGGATTTTGAGAGGAGTTTTCAATCTCATGGACATTCATTGTCACTTGAGTGCCTAACTGCCTCAGGCTGCATTGGAAGTCCCATCATGAGAGCTGGAAAAAACAAAACCCCAGCTAACCCATGCCTCTAGACTTAGAAACCCAAGAAGCTATAGTCACAGACTAAATAGAGTATGATTTGAGGCCATACTATGCTTCTGCCACTGGCTTTAATTGGACAAGCATGTGCAAATGCTTTGATTTTTCCCAGTGACAGAAAAGAATCAATAGAAGTGTCATCAGGCTGCATGTTTTGCTCTTTATTCACTTTGATAATCCCTCTCCTTAGTTGGAAACTGCTGCCAGCGTACTTAAAATGTAATGTCTTAATCACACAATCCCTTAAACTCAGTGAGATGATATTTAAAGTTTACAGGGATGATACAAGAAAATCCAAAAGCTCTTGGTGCTAAATGTTCTTGAAACACAGTATCTCTGGATTTTCTCCAATTTCTGCATACTGAACAGTTGAAACCAAATGGTGTTCCAGTCCAGTAATGCACTTACTGTTTACATAATAGTTGAGGGACATGAAAGGCTTTACGAAATCAATCAAACCACTTTTGAAGTTAAAATAACTAAATAATGCTTTCAGATACATTCTAACCTAGTTTACTCCAAGACAACAAATAGATTTTTTTTTTTTTTTACTATTTGGTACTTCTCTTAGCCTTCTTTTTCCAATATTCTCTCAGAAGAAGCAGGGACAGGTGAATAGACTGACTTCACTAACGTGGGATTCTTTTGAGACAGAGCACTATGCTTGGGTGCTGTAAAAGAAGTGACTAGGCCTCATTGGGTGTGATGAACTGGGCTTTTACTGATGTCGTTAAAGATGATATGTTTAGTTATGTCTGCTTTCTAATGAAGAGTGTGTTCTGTCACACAGATGGCACATCTGTTTTATATGACATTTCTTGAGAGTTATTTACATGAGAGGTCATTACTATTCTAGATTCAGTTTATATTTTGGGGGGCTTTCCCAAATGGGGTTGCTGGTGATACTTAACACTTACAGAATCACCAGCACTGCATAGTTACTGTAAAACACCTACAATGCCCTCAGCGATGGAAGGGTGACTTGGTGAAACAATAAACACAATTGAGTTCAACATATCTGTCTGGGGTTTTTTTGGGTCTTTCTCTTGTTCTGTTCATAGACAAGATCCACAGAGTAGATCCAAGCACTACCTGCACATTGCTATTTTGTTTTTTTGTTCTCAATGGCTTTGGGAACATGAAGCATTTTTTCAGTGGTAGCTGTGTTCTGCTCTGTGTTCTTCTATGGTAAGGGACACCATAGAGTATACCAGTATAGAGCATACCAGTCTTTCTGTAATAATGACAAGATTGAAAGGTTTTTTCATTTCTATACTGACTGATAGCTGTAGGGCTACACATTAGGAAATCTGAGATCCTTGAGAGTCACAAGTCTACAAGAGAAAACAGTATTTCAGTTTTTCTCCATAACCATTACCCAAATATTGATCTATGTTGTCAGACCATAGCTCAGCTAAGTCTATTATTTGCTTGCTTATTTGGTATGTGTTTATTTAATGTTTTTTTTTCTCTCAGTATAGATGTTAAACCCCACATTCAGTAGCAGCTAAAGAGGAGATCAGTAGCACTGCTTGCAATACAAGTTGCAGCATGTATGAATTTAGTTAAAGCCTAGTGGAAACAGAATATATTCACTAGTAAATATCATCATGATTGATAGCTGATGATTTGCCATTTAGACAGAGTAACCCATCACTGGAAAAAATGGACATATATTTTACTGGCACTTAAAATACTACTCCTTAACCTATAAGTAAAACACTCCTCCTTAACCTGTAAGTACTAATGGGCCTTTTCCAAAAATCTTCTTTCATTAGAGCTTTGTATCAAGAGCCTGACAGTTTGCATTAAAATAGGATACCAGCTTTTACTCCATGTTATGAAAGCAAAAAAATAGGATACATTAAGGGTAGGGTAAACACCTTCTTTCCATGTCAGAGGTTCCACTGGCACAAAATGTTATTGGCAAATTGATACCAAGGAGAGTAATAATGATCACACCGAATGAAGAAGACATCTAAGAAAACTTAAGTTTAGATATGGTGAATCTGCTTCCATAGAAGACTGTCCAGCTTGCTACTTTTCATTTCTAAAGCTTTGTAGCAGTCTTTGTAAGTGTAAGACATTTTGGAGAGTCAATAATGAAACAAAAGTAATATTAAGACTGAACAGAATTAGGCATACTTAATTACTTTTACTGTTGATTTCCCAAGATAATGGTCTAGAGAGACAGATAAAACCTCTGAAACTACTGGATTGTATAAATGGTCAGGCAATTAATGAACCTTAAAATGTAGATCTGTTGTTATAGAAAAGGTTATGTCACTTCTGAGTCGGTAGAGTATTTATGGCTTCTCAAGCACCAGATCAGCAGGAGTATTTTTAATGTTTCGTCACTGAAAAATATTCTTAATTTGAAATTCCAAGTTTGTTATCTTTCATATTGCACAGCTGACATATATCAGCGTTTTGAAATTCACAGTTTGACATCAGATACTTTAAATGTCTTAAAAAAGCTGTGTGATTTAATATTTGCCTTCTCTCAGATAAGTCTTTCAGGCATGGTTCTGGCATGTCAAGACAGTTCAGGAACTGTCTTGGCTAGGCCAGTAGGAGGCTTTTCTTCTTCCTTCTTCTTTTCTTCTTTACTGGTGCATGTGTAGCTTCTTTGATTAATCTGTCTCTTTTGCCTTCCAAACAATCAAGGCAAAACAAAGAAACGAAACAAAAATTGTGATGCATGTAACTAAGAAGGCTTGTTGGACTTTTAACCTCATTTATTTGTATTCATTTGTTAAGTTCTTCACAGCAGGAATTGTCTTCTTCCCAAGTTAGTACAAGATGCAACCCTGGAGGGGGCTCTGGGAATGACTGCCATCAATCCTAAAATAACAAGTGCTGAGTTTGATCCAGAATGGTGTGTTTGCAGAGCATACACACTGAGGAGTCTCAATTTCCAAACTTACTGTGGTTAACAGACTGGAAGGGAAAATATTTGCATCTTTTCATTACACAACTAAACAAAAATTTCTAAGTGGCTTTCAATAGAAATAGTAGGCAAATTTCACATCTCTCAATATATGATATAACAAAGCTGAACTATGCTACAGCTTTGAATCTTCATCTGCAATTCTACATAGATCTGAGAAGTCCCCAGTTGCTTGATGGTCTGAACTGGTTTCTGACATCTAACATATTCTTTAAGATGAAGATGTAGGGTAGATTAGTATGGAAATGCCATTAAAAATGTCATATCCTAAACTGAATATACTAGTATGTAAAAGTTACTTTATACCATAGACTAAAGACTATTGCATAACTTATATAATTTTTCTGAGTCTTTTATACAACTTACATTTCTTCTGCTAATTCTTCACTTTCAAAATTTCCAAAAGCCTCATTAATTTTGTTACTATTGTACCCACATGTGGCAAGTCATGTCACTTTCAGACAGCCATAACTAGTAAGCAAAGCTACCCAGAGTGTCACCCAGGATTTACCACAGTAAATAAAGCCCTGGTGTGAGATCCAGTCCCTTTCCTGCCAGAAAGCAGCTGAACTCACCACCATAACTTGCTAACAGCCACTGTGGGGCTTGCAAGGGTGGCTGCATAGGACAAACTATTACAAGGCCACGAGATCTACTGCTGAATAACAAAGATGACACACCTCAGTCTGTGATGCCACATGGAACCTTCTGGTCTATGCTCTCCAACTCTGTCTCCTGCTGTGCCTGGTTTTTCCTGCTTGATCCCTTGCCTGTTGTGCTCCCAGTTTCAGTTGTCATTCTGTTGATTTGGCTGCAATGAGCAGGGTTTATGGCTGTCTTATACGAGCCCTTATATGAGAGATAGCTTTGTTGGTGTGAATAATTCTCTCTCTAAGTCCCCTAATTGCTGCTAATATTTGTTTTGTTTTCATAGCATCCCTAAGCCAGATTTTCCATGAGGAGGTTACCAATAATGCTGCATGCCCTGAGGATTCATGTGCATGCTCCCCTGCTGTGTCAACTTTTTACTCATTCTTGGTAAGCGGCTCTTGTCTGGGAAAAGTGTGACCTGAAAGATGACATGTGGTGCACTGATGCTCATCTGGATTTTAGGAAAATGCATGACTAGTTGAAGTCAGTCCTGTATCTGTGACTGCTGGTGGTATCAGGTTCCTCTCACACACTGTCTCCTCTGTGTGAGCCAAACTGCTTCAGGGCATGGGCCAGATTATAGCAATGCTGTTTAGTTTCCTATCCAGCATTTAGCTCCCCACATTTTCCTTGTGGATTGCTTCAAACTGCCAGTCCAGCCACGTGATTTTAATATGCAGCCAGCTGGCTGGAGTACACTCAGAGCCTGGTCAATATTTGGAAAGAAGAAGACACAATGCCTGATTTCAGCTGAAATAATGGAATATCCATAAATACAACATGATTTTTGAAGAGGCTGCTCAGCTAGTCATTTGACAGATTGGTTACCAAAGATAGTCTTTCCATCAGAACAATTAAAGAGCTTCTACAAAAGCAAATCAGAAAACAAGACAGTGGAAGACTGACCCAAGCACTTTGCTGATGGTCTAAAACCTGAGCTTTGCCTCTCAGAATTAATTTTCTCAACAGAAGAAACAAAAGCTGGAGATAAAGGACATGAATTAACTGATTGCTGGATAGCATGTATGTATTTCCACAAAGATGTCTTTCAAACTACCAAGTGTGGTTTAGGTCTTCATTCTCCCTCTGCATTTCAGTCTGATGTTTCATATCCAAGGCACTTGAGCAGTTTGAGCAAGGGCATTGTTATGCCAGAATGAAAAACAGAAGTAGAAAAAAGCAACCAACATGCCAAGGAAAGAAGGATCACTCACTTCTGCTGCCTGATTTCCTCTTGTTTATTTATGAATTTACATAAGTACACTTTCATTTCTACTTTGGAGTTTGAGTTTGGTTTGTTCACTTCTGTAGGAAAGTTTTCAGAAATGCTGATCTTGGCTTTCACTCAGCAGAACTCAGTCTTGTGAGTGTGAAACTTGCAGGGTCTGTTTCTCATTCAGTCATACAGGAAGTTATCCAGGAAGCTGCAACCAAGTCAGGTGATATTATGAAAGCATGAAAGAATATCAATAAACTCTGAAGAATGATGAAATGACATCTCATGACCCTAGGTTAGTAACAGAAGAAAGTTCTATTTAATTCAATTTAAAAAAAATAGTTTGATCTACCTCCATAAATAAAAACCCTAACCAAAATATTTCTGGTTGTGTATGTTTGACATGCAGTGATCCTCGTGTATGGAAAAATAATAACTCAGAGAATTGAAAGTAACCTGAACAATGTGCAATAAGGCCCTGTGTAATCTGCCAATGAACAGCGATACCTGGTGTGAAAGTTCACCCCAGCTGCTGTCCCACAGAATTTTATGAATGTGCTTCTGTGCTACACCTCTGTCTAGTCCTCCCCTGCCTTACAAGCCACACTAACTGAGCAATGAATATGAGCTGATTTGTAGAAGGAAATCAGGGATACTGAAGTCCTGCTGCTGACTATGCACACTTCAGAGACATTTAATTTGGAGTAACTTTAGTTTGTTTTCTTGGGCTCTTGGATAGAAGTGATTAGAAAATAGAATCAGTCATAGAACAGTTTGAATTAGAAGGAAGATTTGAAAATATCTAGATCAAGCCCTTTGTGTGCTGGACATTAGGAACATTCTTTTCTTTTCAATCCTTTTTTTTCAATTCAGTTTGTGTCTTGGTGCCACCTCACAACCAGGCATGGTAGCGGGAGGTGACCCAGAGACCCATTCAGTAAATTAATGAGACTACTGAAAAAGGTCAGACTCCTGAAGATATCCTGGGACAAAAAAAATATACCTAGCCTAGACTATTACAATATTAATTCTATATAAATTTAATTCTTATTTTTCTAGTAAGTGAAATGCATAACATTTAAAGTTCTGTCTTTAATCTCAAATGCAAAACTCCTTGGCTCCTCTGCACCGTGGTAGTCTGGTTTGCCCTTACCTTTATATACAAGAGCTGGTAGAAAGATTAGTGCAGTAAAAAGAAAAAGTGATTTTAAAAAAAACTTCATGGGCTTCATAGGCCTCTGTCCTACTTTGGATACCTCTTGACCTGGTTTATAAACTAAAAATAGCAGGAAAGGGAGATTGCAAACATCAGGCCTGAGAACTGCTGAGCAGACATGAGAGAACTATGCAACAGTTACTAATTTATTTTCTTGTCACAGATATCTTGGGCTTCCCATGCTGCAGTCACATGTCCTGCCCTTTAACTAGTATTGAAACAATCTATATTAATCAGCCTGCTCATAGGGTAGGAAATTCATTAATAAGTTGTTTAAGTAAGGAGATAAGATCCTGGCCCAACTCTCACTGACCTCAATGCAAGGATTTTACTTCTCACATCTTGAAAAAGAGTGACAGAGCTATTGCTAGCTTCCCTAAATACAAACAGATTAGGCTATTAAATTACCTCATCACCTTTATATTAATGTGAGATTTATTTATTTATAAAGCAGAATAAAAACATGAGTGCTGTGACACAGATGAGCAACATACTGGAAAATGAAAGCAGACTGAATGTCTTTCAGTGAATACATTTACTTTAATTCATGACTCAGGCCTAATTCTTGTCATGATTTTCTTATAATGAATTCCAAATAAAATAAGATTACGGTGATAAAATAACATCTCTTACCAATGATTACCTAGAGCACACATGCAAACAGTTAGACTGTCTGTCTACTTTGCCTGTTAAATATCAACTTAGCTTAATTTTTCACTGTTATTTCCAAAACTGTCTTTGAAGCTTGATCTGGAACAACTCATCCCCAGAACAATGTCTTAGACTTCCCTGCCCAAAAGAAATAATTAAATTACAAGAAAAATAAACAGTTCTATCATTCCCATGATTAATACTCACTTTTGCCTGAAACCTACATTCAGGACATCTCGTCTGTCATAAATTCTTTTTTGATATGCATCTGAGTTGCTTGAAGTAAGAGATTTCCCAATTACAGCAACCTAGAAGTATTAAAAAAGATAAGTTATTAGTCATGAAGTATCATCTCATAGAAAGCAAATTGCTCCTTGGGAGAGGACAGTATAAATTAATCTTTTTATCTAGAAATAAAAAAAAATCTGAAATTTTTATGACATGAACTGTTGCCATTGTTAACATTATTTTTTCCAATGTCTGTACAGGCATAATAAATCCACAGTCAATTTTAAGTTTATGGCATTTAGTGGTATGCAAGAGACTAGTGCTAAGTGCTTGCTCTCCTTGTCAACGTCAACTCCATTCTTAGATTTGACAAGACATCTCAAAGGAAGTATGAGGAAAAATTAAAATAGAATTTCACATGTAGTAGCCTATTACATTTGATTTTTTATTGTCAGTCAAGATGGACAGAGGGGGACAATTTTACATCTCCAATTGAGGGTGAAATGATTTGTGTTTAAAAGGGCCTGCAACTATAGACTTTATAACCTAGGATCACTGTTGCTACTATAGATGTCTACAATAGGTGAGATAAATCCCATGTCAACAGGAAAAATAATTAAGGTGCATGTATTGCCGTGTTCCACCCCTTCAGCTTTCCCCATAATTCCTATTTTTCTGTGCTTTATATTAATATACAACTTCAAGGCTTTCTGACACTAGAAAAACTAGGTTATTGAGAATAAAACTGGCACGAGCACTCAGTTTCTACAGGAGAATCCTATGGAAAATGTTCTCAATGGCTTTACTGAGGTCCAGGTAGACTACATCCACAGCCTTTCCCTCATCCACTGGGCAGGTCACCTGGTCATAGAAGAGCAGGTTGCTCATGCAGGACCTGCCTTTCCCAAACCCAGGCTGGCTGGGCCTGATCCCCTGGTTATCCTGCACATTCTGGATGATGGCACTTATTATGATCTGCTCCATGATCTTCCCTACTTGATAAATTTCTAAGCCTAGTATAGCCTTAGCAAAAAAAAATTGCTTGGTCTATGTTTCTTTTATCAATTTGTGCTTCCATGGTCAATTGGAATGTTGGTCAAATAACTGCTACTCATCCACAGCAGTTAGAAATGGAAAGATGCAGATAAATTATGTGACTATCAAGTTTTCTTCAAAATTTTAATATCATTTAGACAATCGTGTAAAAATAACACAATTGTTTTGACAAATCTGTAACTGTAGTATAATATTCAGTTTCTAAAAATGTAAATTGTTGTGTGTGTGGAAAATGCAAAACACATTTCGAAATGTGTTTCAAATAGTTGAAATACAATGAATGTTCTTCATTGTTCTTTCACCTGTGATTTATTGCCCCAGTGCTGGTCTGTACCTATAGCATTGTCTGTTAGCCATGCATTCTGCTATGCTATTTTTTTTTTTATTTTATGAAATTTCTAAGGATTTAACATTTTTTATGTGTGTCTTAATATCAACATCAGTAAACTGAGAGCAGCATCTTGACTGCCAATATGTATTTCAGATGTCTATTAATAAATATACTAGCAGGGAAAAGAAATTCTTCCTAGGTGAAATAACTGTTGAAAAAAACTATGTGAAAACCCGATTCATTGTGGAAAGCAAACTGGTTGAAAGGTGGTGCCTTTCACACAACACTCTGTGCTGCAAGTCTAAATATGAGAGATGTGCAGTTTCTGTAGTGTTATGGTCCATGAGTCCATGCCAGTGCCTTGGAATAGCATTTTCTCACATCTGTTCCTTCCTTATGTGTTTGCCAAAAATGTTGGAAGAAATTGTTTCAAGCCACTTAAATGCTTGCACTGTTGTTTGTTTGTTTTGTTTTGTTTTGTTGTTTTTTTTTTTTTTTTTTTTAATAAACCTTTTTCACATTAATGGTTTATTTAAACATGACATGGTCTGTCATAATTTAATCTGCCATCTAGTTTTCCCATGATTTGTCTTATATAACAGTGATTTTTTTTAATGGAAAGATAGCTTGTAAAGAAGTTGTCTTCATAGATGAAGGTAATTGTTTGTTACAGAAAAATCATGACAAAAAAGCACAACAGTTTTCTTTTTTGAAAAAGAGGATAAAGATCACTCCCTCAAGCCTGATCAGAAACTTCAGAGCATTTGTCCCAAAAACAAGAATAGTACAAACAACTAATCCTGATTATACAAGGATGTGATGGTAGTAAACCAGTAATTTTAAATCATTTTAGCAATTTTCATTCTTTTCTGACCTACATTGGTGTCTCATTGTTCTAATAGCTCCCAGTTTGCAGCTTCTTTGTTACACTTCACTGAAAGATAAAGATCCTCTGCATTCCTGTGCACAGGCTCTTTCATTGCCTTCTTTGTGTCCAGGTTGACTACCTTAACCCCTTTATTCCAGCTTTCTTCCCTGCCATTGTCCAGGACATGCTAAGGACCTTGGACTGGGGCCATTTTCCAGAACATATATGTATTTTCATTTGCCTTGGGATAATTGTTTATTCATACTATTATATTCTGGAATTTAATTGTTTGTCAGGATCCAAAATTTTGATCTAAGCACAGTGGGGATGGGGTTCTTGGATTGTTTAGATACTTTTATATACAGAAAGTAAGGGTTTAAATTAAAAGGTATGGGCCTCAAGTGGATATCTGTCTGTTTTTTAAAGACTGTAGCAACTTATCATACAGTGCATACAGATGTGTTGCATCTCTGGGGGTGTTAAAGAGGAAAGGTTAGAAATTCTGTTTTCTCTGACTGTGCAAAAAGCGCTGGCTGAATACAAGCTTACAAGGTATTCTTCTGAACTCAGGCACAATAGTAGTGGCAATATTTAGGGATCTGATAACAGGGGCTCTGAATATGGGTCTTGCACGCCCTACTATCACTTTTTCAATAAAAGCCTTAGTTAAAGGTATTGGCTGGGAGTACCCTTAAGTCAGAGGAGTACGAAAGATCATTTGTGTGATTGTAGTATTACTACTGTTTTTTGTAAAGGTTGTAGAACTTAAAACATGTACATCTCAACAATATTTATTTTGGAGCTGTGCTTGTTTTTATAACAGTTACATCCTAGCAAAGAGTGTAATTTGGCTAGTTAGGTTTAAAATAACAGCTGAGGCAGGTAACCTAGCTTTTCCATTTTATTGGCAACAAGAGTTCAGGCACTTAGAACTGAAACCAGCCCACTACCTTCAATTGTAAAAGCCCTGAAATGTTGACTTAGCTTCTGCTTTAGCCAAGGTATGCTAAGTTTTTCTTCTGTTTTTGTTAACGTGAACATACCTTGTGACTGATCATCAGAAGGATCAGACCTAACATAGGAAAAGGAAGAAGGAAGAATGGCTGAAACTACAGGTCCGGGGAGTTCAAATTTGCATTGCTATAGATGGTGTAACTATGGAAATAGCTTACCATTTCCTATTGGAGTTTCAGAATTGCATGATGTCTCACAATAAGTTCTCTTTGGAGACTCTTTTTCCTTTCCAGTGGTGTTAAATTAAATAAAAATAAAGAAAATACTGCTTCCAGTAAAATGAGTCATAACACAGTCAAATACTTACAAATATTGCAAAATGGAGGAGATAGCTAAAAAAAAATGTGAACAGGTACACATAGAACTGGACTATCAAGTATGTTTCATGCCAAGGTTATAAATACAGTTCCCTAGAGTCTTTCTATAGTGAGTTGAAAAAACCCCAGTTATTTTCAGTGAGGCATACAAACCACCAGTGAGTAAATGTTCACCAGTTGTTCAAGGGCAGGCTGCAGAGAGCCCTGAGTAACTTGGTCTGGTGAAAGGTGGCCCTGCCCATGGCAGGGAGGTCAGAACTAGATTGTCTTTAAGGTCACTCTTAACCCACACCATTGTGTGATTCTATAGCCAGAAGCAAAGGCTCATCTGCATTACACTTCAATGCAATAACTTTATATTAGTGAAAAATCCTGCAACCCTGAAAGTCAGGAAAGTTGTGAGTTTATTGTTTTGACTGTTCAGTGAGAAAAAGGAGAGCATGGCTTCACTGTCTGTCATTGGTGTGAGAACTGCAAACATGTCTAAACATCATTTAGAAAATTAGTAACATCTATGCATGACAGAAGGCTTTAACCACTAGAAAACATATTAAATAAGGATTAGTGCCATCAGCTGAGGGACATTACAGACTGTGGTCTTTGGCTTTCAACTGGTTCATGTTTGAACTCTACTGCATTAAAGGTTTAGCAGAAATACACCCATATCTTATGGCTACTGTCAAAGGTGTCTAAATACAGACTCTGGCAAGTAGAATTACTTTCACCTTGCAGCAGAGATCCACTGCTATAAATATCCTGTGGAGTCATTTCTTCACTTACTAATTTCAGTACAGGAGTCTTGTTCTTCTTAATCTCCACAGTATGCAAACAGACTATGTAGCGCATCTCTGTCTCCAACCGTGTTAGAGACATTCTCAGAGAGAAGGAGAGGTTGGAAGCAGGTCCAGTAATTCCAGGGTACAACAATGGAAGCATTAGATCATCTCAATTTGCCATTAAAAATATTTTCTTAACTTGCTTTTCCAGCTGGCTTAAATTCTTTGTTTGAGCTCTGTGGAAATCAGATTCATCTTGACCCTGAATGCATTGATGAGTTCCTGGTCCATTTATTATTACAAATGGTTATTTTTTAGAGGAAAAACAGTGGCTAGGAGAAACATTACAGAAATGTTTTCTTAACTCTGGTGCACCTTGGGAAATTCAGGTTTGGGTGAAACTTTAACCTTTTGTTTCCACTGCAAGATGGGAGCATTTAAGTTCTACCAACTACTGCTGTTTTCACATTTCTCCAAAAAGCCCCTCTGTGGGCTATAATAAATTCTGTGTGTCTCCAAATAGGGTTATGTGGATTATGTGTGCTGTTTTTCCTAGTATTTCATCAGGCTCATTATTAATATTGAACATATCAAAGGAGTAGCCAAAATAAAGCAAACTGTAACAGCTGTGGAGATGCACATTTCTGTATACTGGCACGCTGATTTGTGAATTATGCGTTTCAAGTAACCTCATTAAAATGTGTCCTTTGGAAAAAAAAGCCCCACATATCTCTGTTTTTTTCAAAGCCTTTTTCTCCCCTTACATTCCTGAAGTGATGGAAACATGGTGTGAAACATCACAGGCCAAGAGATTACAATAGAATCTTGAAAAGCAGAAGAAATGTGCTTGAGACATTTCAAAAATTGAAAATTTCAGCCACAGTGGTTCCCCCAGTGCAAGAGCTACTGGCAAGTTGAAATAAACTCAGAGGGCCATGTAAATATTTGAGGTGCTGGAAAACATGGCTTGAGAGCAGAACCTGGCAGAATAGAAGGTCAATGGACCTGAAATCCTCCACTACCTAAAGAAGAGCCACAGAGAAGACATGGTCAGAGTATCCCCAGAGCTGGTCCCCAGAGCAGACATATTAATTTTCTTTAAAAACCAAGGCATCAGAACCAGGATGTGAATCCAAACCACAGGCAAGTTAACTAAGTACAATTATAATTGCACTTTTGGAAATTTCTGAATTTGAATTTTCAGGCCAGTGGGCTCTAACATTAAGTGGGTTATTTTAAAGAGTTATGTGAATGTTTTCCACACTGCTCACTGGGGCTGGACCTGGAAATCTGTGGAAGAAGGCAGTAAAACTCTTCCTATTAGTTGGACTAACTGGTGACACAGGCTAATGGATCTGATCAAAGGCTTCATTCTCTTGAACCCTTTGCTAAGCTTTCACATCTCAGCATTTGTGAGTAATGTTTCACACCATCTCCAGTTGGCTCAGAGACTATGCTGCGTTTTGGCAGGTGATGCTCTGGCCCCTATTACTACTGACACCTTCATCACCTCTTGGCTAGACTGTAGCTGTGTGATAAACCTCAGCATGATGCCTATAGCACTTAGGAAACTCCAGCTGATAGAGAAGAATGGAACACATCTTCACAGCCACACTGGCTACCTGGGACCCACCAAGCCACAGAGATTACCCACAGTATTTCAGTTCAAGATCAAATTTCTTTTATACTCTCTGTGAAGAAATACGTGATTGATTCAGCACCTAAAGGGGGACTACAAGAAAGATAGAGAGGGACTTTTTTATGTCCCTCTCCAGCATGTAGTGATAGGACAAGGGGGAATGGCTTTAGACTGAAACAGGGCAGGTTTAGTTTAGCTATTACAAAAAAATTCTTTACTGTGAGGCCAGTGAGGCACAGGAACAAGTTACTCAGAGAAGTTTTGGCTGCACTATCCCTGGAAATGTTCAAAGCCGGATTGAATGGGGCTCTGAGAAACCTGGTCTTGTGGAAATTGTGTCCAGCCATGGCACAGGGATTGCAATGAGATGGTCTTTAAGGTACCTTCCAACCCAAACCGTTCTTTGATTACAACTTCTGCTATTTTGCTATGGGCAGTGCATTGCAAATGGGATAAAGTTCATCCCTCAGAGCTTTCTTGTGTTTCAAACAGATCTAGAACTCTTGCAGGGTCAAAAGCACAAGAAGTAGTTCTTGTTCCTCAGGAACTTCTTCCTGTTCAGTCTCCTGTTCCCCTCTGCCTTTTCTAATGTAAATACACAATATCTTCCCTAATCCTAAAACAAACCCTGCCAGAACACTTCTCCTTCTGGAAAGCATGAGAAAATAGAAATCATACAAGATATACACAGTCCTGTTTCTTACTGCAAAGCAGGAAGTCAGGGAACAAGAAAGGACTGTAGCTAAGAGGACCTATGTGGTAGAGCAGACTGACCACACACAGCTAATAGCAAGTCCAGAGTCAAAGTTGTGGCTTTCTTTTGAACAGAGGTAGTTAAGAGGTATAATGGCTAAATTTAGTGATGGAAAATATTTTCTGAGCTCTCTGAAAAATTAGTTTTGTTTTCTAGCACTAGAAACAGTTGATAAAATCAGAGAATATTTTATGGTTTTAAGTCATCAGAGTATTTACGCAGACATTTAAATCCATTCCTGTTTAGTGAAGCATATGAGTATTTTAGAGTTTTATTTCTACTACTTTTCTATTCATTCTGACAATATGAGAAGTGGGCCTGGATGTTAACACAAGAAGGAAACAAGTTTCAGAATTTTCTCTTGTGGAAGCAGAACATCTGACAAATTAATTTAAATAAAAATTGGACAAACTAAGAATGCTAGTCCCTCTGAAGTAAGCAACTAGTCCTGGGAGCAGAACTAAAGAAGCTTATAATTTTTAGAATTTGGACTCCTAATAAGGAAGAGGTTATGGCTATTTGTTTGGGTGGTACAGAAATGCAATTCTGAAATCCACTTTGGTAAGAATTATTAAAAAAAAAAAAGAAAAAAAAAACTTCCAGTACTCTGCCTCTTGAATATAGTCTCTCAAAAGAAAACTACAAAGGACTTCCTAATATTTTGGTGGAATCTCCCTGAATAACTAACTAAGACTTGTCCTAGGGAACTCTGTACATCTCCTCTTTACAATTTTCCTTATTTCTGTCTTCTGTACATAATTCAGTAGAAGCAATTCCTTCTGTGTAGCACAGCTGACCTACAGTACCACTTCAGTTTGAGAGCAATGCAATAAAAACAGCTGAAGAATGTGCTGATGAGAAAAGTTATTGAGGGAAGTGTCATGAGGTTTATAGCACCTTCTTAGTTTCCTGGTGCTTAAAATCAGCTGAACTAGCAAAGCAGAGAACTGCAGCTGGGAATCAAAACCAGCTTTCAAATGAAAGTGTTACTGATATTATGGAGGAATACATCTGAAGAGAAAAGCAAAATATGCCTCTACAGCACCAAAAATCTTTTAATCATATTATTTTGCCTATACCTAAGCTTTCTGTGCTCCAATTGAAGGAATTGAAGGGATTACAACATATATATATATATATATACATACCTGCATACAATCAAGTGTATATATAGGTCTATATGCAGGTATATTTCAGGTTCAGAAGAACTTATTTTTAAAAATTCCAAATTATGTTCAGTGTGAAATGGCTGAACTACTCCAATTTCAAGAGATTAAAAGGAATCTTGCAATGAATCTGTGGCTCTGCACTGAAGTTGCATGTACTTCTGTAGTCAACAGTTGAATAAGGTTTTGCAGCTCTCTAAAATGACTCTGATTCCTCTACCTACATGGTTCTTTTTCCATATAACTTTCTAGTCAATGTGTCAACAAGGTTTTCCAGCCATGATTAGCAATGATGAAGGGCCAGTTATCTGACAAAGCTATTATATTTTACTGCTTCACATGGGTCAGAAACACAGAGTTCAGCTGTAAATTTCACTTTCTCACATCAGTGGTAAAATCACATTGTCAGTAAAAATAAAGCACCTGAAAAAAGCTTTGAAGATTGCCATCTATAACATATATGTTGGTATATTAAATACCAATTATGCAAACACTGTCAATTTAGGAGTTTAATAAATTGTGCACTATTGAGGTCACACATTTAAATTATACAAGTAATATGTACAGTAGAAGGGAAGAAACAAAAGGAATAAGGAAATGATCACAGTAATCAGAAAGTATTGCTGGGAACTTTCAAAGAACTGCTAGGAATTTTTCCTGTTATACCATGGTATTTCTGAGGTATGGTATTTTTGAGATATAGTATTGGAACAGTTTTAGTAATACAAAGAAAAAAAAATAGAAGAAAGATAAAGAAATATTTGTTGTGTTCACTTTAGTCACATACGTAGCAGATCATGCAGCAGATCAGATAATTATGCTTTCCTTCTTCATCTGGGACAGATCTTCAGTGAATCATACAACTGTTGGTGGATGTCAATGGTTATTTGATCAGTGCCTTTGTTCTGTTTTATTATGCTGTTACATAGGAAGTGTATTATATTCTTCTATGCAAAAAAGTGCTGTGGGTACCTCAGGGATGATTTGCATTGATGAGTGAAAAGATATATATAACTGCAGTTGTAAAAGAAGATTTTAAATACAAATGCACACTGAGGTAAATGCTGCTTTCATTGGCATAATGTTCTGCAGAGCATTTGCACAGAATGCTTTCACTATTTTCCCATAAAATCTCCTTGTCACTCAGTAACAAATTAAGATCCCAATATTCAGACTATTTTTTCTTTCTTTACTGTTCTTTTATTATAACCTGATGCAGAGGAATTTTTGAATCATAAAGTCAAGAGCTATTGCTTCATAGCCCTGAGTATCTAAAATAGCAAAGATATTTGGATATGCTTTCACTATACTAAATCCTGGATGGCAACATTAGCTCATTTCTATTGTGAATTCCTTTGTTTGTGTTCCTAAGAATAAATAATGTGAAGTAGTATGACTACAAATAATATAAGCATGCATTAGTTCACTGGCAAAAAGAATCACAGGACTGCCTTACTAAGGCTGATATCTCTACTTTTTCCCTTGGACACCCTCCATTTAACAAAGAGCAGATTCTGTATTTATCTTTCTGACAGCCCTCGGCACAAAGACCAATGTCTGCAGGAGCTGGCCTTTGGGCTGGAGAGGCCTCTGGAAGTGGGTACCATCTGTTTTGAGAAGATTTGTTAACGTAATTATTTTCACTCTAACAAAACATATCCTTGTGAGATGTTCAAAACGCTCTTAAAAGGAGGTAGAAACTTTCTCTAAAACAGTAGAAACCTGCAGATAAAGGACTGCACAGGAATTTTTTGTAAATTGGCTGTTTTGGTGACTGTTACAATGTCAGAGAGTATATGGATGGATATGAGGCAAAAAGACAGAACTTACGGGGCAAAAGGCAAACCTTTCTTCATCTTTCTTGTATCACTCCACTCGCCAGCATGAGCTTTCAACACCTCCAGACAGTGTTGCAGACATTACTTGATTTAAAGAATCATGGGAGTATCTAGGTTGAAAAGGCTTTTAAGACCATCGAGTCCAATCGTCACCAAGCACACCACTAAACCACGTCCCTAAGCACCACATCTACATGATATTAGAACACTTTTAAAGAGCTTGTTAGGACTGCCAGTCGCATACACACCATATGATCTACAGTGCCCCTGCATTAAACTAAGTATTGCATGATTTCTTTATAGAAAAACACACACAAGTTACTGAACCACACCCACCTGTGTCTTCAGGAGGTGGTCACACAATAAACAGTGTCTGTGTCCAGAGAAACTCCTGGCCTGTCCAGAGCTGTTGTGCCATTTCAATTCCCAGCTACAAAGAAGACAAGGAAGAAAGGACAAAAGCAAGGTGAGTAAACATGATGGAGAAGAGATAAAATGGAGTAACAAGTGTACTCAGAGTGTGAGAGGGTGCTCATTAAGGGAAAGAAAAAAAACGATGAGACAGAAACCTGCACCAATGATCAAGTGGAAAAACAACACAAAATGGAAAGAACAGCAGAAAAATATGTTTGGGAGAACAACGCTCAACTGAATTGAGGTACAAAACATTTGAAGGACAACAGCAGCCAAAAAGGCAAATATATATTGTGTGTTCATGATGACACTCATCACCAAATTTTCTCATGACATGACAGATTTCATACTTTTGAATACCCTTCTCCAAAAATATTGTTTTGGCATGTTGCAAATCCCAACATATGTAAAAATTTTTAAGGGCCATTAAAGATAAAACTAATAATAGAAGTGAGTCTCTTCTGAAGATCAAGCAATTTCCCTCTGACAGTAAAGCAAATAAGGTCATGAAGTTTTTTTAAACATTAATCTTCTAAGAAGTTTTACGCTAAAAGCATGAAAATACTGTAGTGTATGAAGGAAAAAAGAGTTAACACAATTTTTTCTCCACACCAGATATAACTCCTGTATTAGAAATAGACTATTAATTTGATACTTAAAGAAGAGTGCCAAGGAAAAACATTGTGCCTAACCCCACATGGAACTTCATCTCATACCATATGCATCTTTTTTGAAATGTCAGATATAGTATGTTGATGAGGGAGATTTAAACACTCTGGGAAACAGCATTCTGTTTAAACAATATCCTAATTTATAAATATCGGGCATCCAAGGAGTCCTCTGAGATTTTAATAGGGGAGTTAATTTCTCAAGGATAAGCTGCTACAGGGACACAGCCCCAGTTTCCATCAAATATTTTTGATTTTTTTCTCCACTGGTTATAATTATTGCCATTTCCTGCTGGGCACATAGTGCAGTGTATGTTTAAGTGTAGAGTTAGAGGCAGGATGGAAGGAATTAAAACAGAAAAAATAAAGTACACTTGATGCTTTTTCACCTGAAAGAAGCCTCATTACTTGCCTAAACTTTAGGACTCATCTCTTTAATTTTGCTCAACAGTTCTATTGATGTCCATGGAAATTCCAAATGTGGAATGAAAACAGAATTGAGCTTATTGTCATTTGGGAATATAACAAAATATAAAGCAGCCATTTGTAAAGTATTTCTAATTGCAATCATTGCAGATCACACCATTCTTGATATGCTTTCATGAGCATGAAGGCAGAAGTCCCCCAAATTGATAAACACAATTCAATGCAAAATAATATAAATTTCTATTTTCAAGGTTTTAAAAGCATTGGCTGTATATAACATCTTCACAAATGGCAGCCAAGAATTGTCAACCAGTCAGATGATGCACATTATCTCTGCTAATGATGTCACCAGTGTACTTTTTTATGTGCAATATATAAATCATTTTGTTTATAAGGTCACTGTCAAGGAAAATAAAAATGGGTCAAGTTGCCTCACTAAAAACAACCCAAGAAGATAAAACAAATGGACAGAGCCGATATTAAACAGTTATTTAATAAGACATTATCTGTCATTAATCGGTTTCAGTGGTTTTATCTGATTGTTGTGCCAGTTAATATGTCTATGTCTGGAACTCTTATAGCATAAAAAATGGAAAGGGAGAGTTGAATCATTTATATATGTCTATTTCCAGCCAAACTTAATCCAAAATCCAGAAAGGAGGCAGATTTTAAATCGACTTCAAATGCACATAAACTAATTTCTAAAAGTTCTTTTCAATTTTCTTTTTGGTATGAAACAGGGAAGTGTTGGATGAAAAAAAAATAGAAAATACTGAACTGCAAATTTGACTAATTTCTTTTGCTTCAACTGTGTTTTTTGGTTCAGTGGCACATTGTCTCTTTCAGAAATTTTTTAAGCTCTCAATAATTTCTTTCTAAAGACCTGGCAAATATAGCCATGTCTGGTTTTCCAGGTGGGTTGTCCATACTGTCAAATTAAAGGGTTTTAGGGTGTGGAAAATTGTAGCTAATGATGACCTAGACTGGAATATGGGAGAATAAAGGACTTTGAGCCAATCTGATGTTGGGTACATCATAAGCAAGATCCAGTGATATGGCACTGGAGAGATTTCTAACCATCAATAGATTATGTAACTTCTGAATAGGCAAACGTCAGTGAATCTATTGATACTTTTTATTAAGTTTAAACTTTTTCAGTTGACAGTGTACCTGAGTATGAGCAGATTTGTTGTTGCTGGCTCTGACAGCTCTGTTCTGCATGCACCACATGCTGTAGTGGGATTAAAGCAGCTCATCACTGCATCTACTCAACATCAAGGCAATGACGACCTCAGTGACTGAGTGAAGATGGTACATGGGAATCAATCTTTTCAAAGCATTTGCAATAAATGATTTGCTCTCAAGCATGCGCCCCAAATAAATCCATTTATTTTGTGGCAGTGATATCTACCACAGTCCTACACACCTGGTATTTGTTGTGAGTTTTTTGCAAAAATTACCTTTTTTGATGATTATCTCTGACTGGACAACGTTCTGAGCAACCTGATATATTTTACCAGTCTTTAAGCAGGGCTTTTGACTAGATGAGTTCTAGAGATCCATTTCAATCTCAACACTTCTCTGATTTTGTGATTCTACTATTATGATTAATTGTGATAAATTATAATTACGTATGTTGATAATTATTATTAAGGAGGTATATGCAAACATTTAGTGCTCATGGGTGTATTGGTCAGTGTATGTGCAGGTACAGATTTTTTGTGCATAGACCCCTGAAGAGATACTGGTCCCCTTCACTGGCATTCCTGAAATGCAAACAGGGATATTGCCATAAAAGTTTGGGTTACCAAAAGGGCTGATGTGGCTGGCGAGACAGACTTGGGGGTGGGAAGTTAAAGGCTCTCTGTTTTCTGACTTTCTGGGAGAACGTTCTGACCTTCCCCTGCAGTTTGCAGGCCAAAGGAGACCAAGTGCCTTGCTGCTAAGACAGTCTCCCCTGTGTGAGGCATAGAACAGCTTCCCTGTCTCCATTGGGCGTGATTCCCTCCTTCCTCCTCAATATGTGATGGTGATGGAAACAATGAGGCAATACATAAATACCAGAAGAATTTTTGTCCAAACCTAAATAAAAATTGACTTAATCTGTCTCCTGTCTGTGTCTCATTAAGCTGTATTGAAAATTCAAAATGTTTAGCAATGTCAGAGTTTAATTACTATTTAGTGGGAATAAAACTATGTATGAAAAATGCACAATTTTCAGGGACAGTCAGCTTTTGGATGGTATGCTAAGGGCTGGGTGATTTTCAGCATTTACTCTGTGGAAAGAGAAATTCATTACAGAATGGAAAATAGAGCATATTTTAAGAATGTGCAAAGGTATACCACTAAGTAGAAAGATACACTGAAAGCAATAATTATACTAAGCTCAGGTTTCTAGCCACAAGTGTGAACTTTCTCCAAAATACTGCAATGGCTGCACAATCCCCAAACCTCAGCATTCCTTTTTTGTTTAGCAAATCACAGTGCAGTCTATTACCTAAAGTGCCCCTCATGCTTTTCAAACGGTTTGTCCTCATAGGAAATCACTGCTTCATTGTTCCAACTGATGATCTAGACTGGATCATCATTCCAGCTGAGTTCAAAGAGTAATTACAACCTAAGCCAGAAAAAAACTATAAAACGTCAGCCCCTTGAGAAAACAGGAAACTCCTCAATCATCATATAAGGATGCTCTGTGTCCATAAATAAGCATCCAGAGTCTTGATGTGATGTATTTTGATAATTTATGGCAGAATTTTGCATCCCACATACTCAAACTTCCAAATGTTCACTCCTCACTTTTCCTCAGATGACTTTTGCCTTCAAAGTATGCAATGTTGAAGAAAGAGGTTGTGGCTCAGGATCATGTGGGGAGACCTGCAGCTGGATTCAAATAAGTCACTTTATCAGTTGTCTTCTTAATCTGCCCGCTAATAAAGGACCTTTCTGTTTTAATTTTCTTTAACATGAGAAAGCAAATCTGTCACTTTAAATAATTTAAGTAAAGGTAAAATATATGCTATCTGGAAGAACTTAAGTCAAAAATGGGCATGTGCACTGCATCTGCATTCCAAAAAGAGTATATGATTTTAAAATCTAGAAGTCCTCTAATCTCAGAATCCTCTGATGGAGGCTTCAAAATAATCTGAGAAAATAATAAATAATACTTAAAATAATTTGAGAAATCCTCTACTCTGGAATATTTTAGTATTTTCTGTCATTAATTAGAGCAAACTCAAGCTCTAGCATTAAGTAACCTGCATTTCCAGAATTATTTTGTCATGTTTTTATATTTCTTTCAGTTTTCTGTAGTTCCTAACCACTGGAAAGTTAAGCATTGAAATTTTCCTTTGCAAGTATTGCTCACTGTTTATTGTATCCTTTTATAATAACTGCTCACATTGGGACAGTGATGCACAATGATCACAACATTATATCATCTCCTCAGAGGACATTAAACCAATTGCAAATAGAGTGCAAGTCTATATGATTGGTCAGAAAAGATTTTGAATTTTCTTTGACTATTATTCAATAATTGATTCAGGATGGTATTTTACTGCTGCAGTTTGTATGCAAAAAAAAAAAAGAAAAAGAAAATGCAGATGTACTGAAGCTAGTAGAAATATTAGAAAACATTGTTTTCAGCTCAAGGATTAAATGAGTTAATAACTTTATGTTAAAGAATTCCTGCTACTTATGGGTTGTGTGAATTTATTCTCTAGGCTAGTTCAGGCCAACAGATCTTGTAATTTTCATTATGTTTCATTATGGAAGTACTTTTCAGACACATTATCCATGATCATTGGACTATATTGTGTTTAGTGGCCCTTGCTTTAAATGATGTGTTGCACTTGAGTATTTCTGTATAAAAACACATAAACATTACTGAAGCACTTCCACCTGTGCCTGCAGGATTCACTCTCACAACAACCAGTGCCCAAAGAGACTCCTGGGCTTTCCAGAACTGCTGGGCCTTTTCAGCTCTCAGCTACAAAGAAGGACTCAGATTCCTGTCTTGGCCAAACAGTGCCATGTAACACTATGTTTTTCTGTTGCAGAAAACAGAACCAAATCTACCCTAAAGAAAAAGTGAACTGATGGATCCAGAGTCACTCTGTATTTCCAATATGGGGCTTACGTGGCTCTTTCTTTCATTTTGTTTGGTGAAATAGCTGTTACAGGCCTGGGGTTTAACAAATTGAATTGGAATGATATGGATAGGAATCACACAATATATATCTACAGTGAGCAGAATAAAACTTTGTTTTATAAAAACTATCCGCAAGATGAATATCTTAAAATATTTTCCATTTTTCTGTATAAATAACACTTCTCAGATTTTTCTTAGCTCCCTGAATGTAATTTCCTAGAATCTTAGCCATCTCATAGTAACATAAACACAATTTATCCTGTGCTGCCTCAAAGTGGGCACTGTACAGTGCTCTTTTAAATGCTCTAAACTTATCCAGCTGAAAAATAGTTTGAAACCAAAAGGAAATCCTTTACAGAGACACAGAAATTAAAAGAAAATAGCTTATTAGGCCTTGATCTAAATTATCCTAACAAATATGCAGACTTTCGTTGTGCCACTGAGCTTTGCATCCAGTCTTTGGGACTACAAACAGTAACAAACTGAAGCAAATCTTTACCCCTTGATAGAGTTTCATTAATGCTTCCTCTTAACTTCTAAAAATTAAAATTATTATTAAAATTACTAAGCACTATAATGCTTGCTATTTTGCTCAATCAGAATCTCACCATGAGAGTTTTGTGTACTGAGTTTTGTATCAGTACTTTGAAATATTAAAGTGTTTTCTGGCATTGAATCTTTAAAAAATTAATTATATTGAAGCATTGTGGAACAAAAGATAACACTCAGAAAACTTGATTTTAAAATGGCATGAGAAAACAAACCATGATATCTGTAATGAGCTTGATTTAATAAAATTTTTTCTTCAGTTTTTTTTTTTCCCCAGCATTGTAATAAGTTTGGGTGCTATCTCTGCTTCTGAGAATTATGTACATGTGGGTTACTAAAATTTTGGTGAGACAAGATTCAGATATCATGGAGCTTGTTAACAGAAATTGCTGAGCACAGAATATCTGTTTTCCATGATTAGTGAGTCCTGTCAGATGTGCTGCAAGAGCACCTTCACCTCCTGTGACACTCTGGTCAGTTATTTCCCTTGGTTTTAATCAAGGTTATTAAAACAAAGCAAACTTTGAACAACCTGCTTTGGATTATACACCAATAAATGTAAAATTAAAAGAGTTCTGGCCTAGTATATGTAGAACATATCCTATTTCTCCCCTCTTTTACATGCTGTCTCAGCTTGGAGAATATTAAATTCTCTTGCAAGACGCCATACATATTTTGAAGAATTATGATTTTCTTTTTAACTGAGAGTTTAATATATTAAAACACCACACATATTATTCAAATCAAAGTATAAAAAATAAATTCAAAAGCAAACTTCAAGGTGAATGTACTAGCATTTCAGGAATTCTGTGTTAGTCATAGCAATGACAAGAAGGAAATATTTCACTAATTTAAAGTGAGATGTTGGCTTGCTTGAGAATGATATGGAACACTAAAACCCCCTAAAATATATCCTCACGTCTCCTGGATCTGCTGTGTTACAGAAAATATTTTTATTAGTACCCATCACACAAAACATACCTTATCCTGTCAGGAAATTAAACCAAATTATGTGACAGAGCTTTTTATTTTTACATTGGCACAAGTTCTACACAAAGTCTGATTCATTTTGAGTGTAGCAACTTGCAAACATATGGCCCTTTCACCAAAGCAGACACAAGGATGTTTTTAGAACCTTAATGTTCTAAAAGCAAGGCGAATATTCTTTGGAATATATATACATAGCAGAAAATCCAACATTGCTACTTCAAATAGTTCTGTTAAGCAAGATGATATTCTTGCCAAAGCAACACCAATGCTTTTATAAGCACCACCCCAGAATTATCACTGATTTATACAAATGTTGTGTTGTTTATTTGTGTCCTGGTGAACTACCCAGTTCAAGTTGGAAGTAAGAAACATTCACCATTACAGGACAGAAGGACCCTAATTCTACCAGCTCTGCTCTGTTGAAGCTTTGCTCTGTCTTAAGGCTGTAGAATTGGCTTGTGCCTTTCTTTGACCCTCTCTGTTAATCCAGCCAGCTCCCTAGTCCTGAAATCCTCATAAAACATTTACTTATGTCCTAAAAATGCTCTGTATGAGAGAAACCTGCAGCAAAGACTCTGCAATCGACTGCCAAGATTCTGTAAGGAGTTAAGAGCTGACTGTGAGGGCTTGTCTGCTTCCAGAGCCAGGAGCAAAATCTTTGTCACAGGAAATAAGAAAATGCATCAACAGCTTAAATTATCTTCCAGTAGAAGTGCTTTGCCATGGGAAGGTAATTTATCTTCCAACAGGAGTTGCCTTGCCATGGGGAGGTAACACTGAGTGCCAGACACTGTCACACCAAAATCTGAAGCGATCTCATTACTGGTCTTTCAATAAGCAATAATGATATATTCAATCTTTTGTTCAGAGACCTATTTCAGGAGTCCCTCATGGATTTACAGAAAAAGTGGAACCTGGAGTGTTGGCTGATTGCAACCACAACTATCAAGGTCAAACAGGTTGCATGATGCCAGAGAAACAGTATGTCAGGGCACCTGAAGGCTTCTGCTGGGGCTGCTGCAAGCCCTGGCCGTGGCCCCAGACCTGTCCCAGTGATGCCCCAGCAATGCCAGCCTCCAGCTTCATTTCCATTCCTGTAGGCAGTTGACCTCCTGGATAGACCCCCTCCTCCCACAGTGTGTGCTGCAGCTGGTCTCCATCCCTGCCTCTGGCTCCCACTTTTTGTCCTGTGTGTAGCCTGGCCCTTGTTCACTGCTTGGTGTGCCTGGCATGGCTGTAGATGGACATGGCCAAAGGTCAAGCCAAGTCTGCAAACAACAGCCTTCTTTTCTTAAAATCATTGTTGCAATGGGTATATTCCAGGACACTCTTTGTGTTTGTCTATTAAGTGGAAGAAGCTTAGACAACATTTTCTGAAATCATAAGGTGATGTAAGATTATTTAAGGCAACTGTCAGTAAAAATCTCCGTGGTTAGTAATAACTTAAACTGCTTATTGGTGCAAGCAAGAAAGATTTCTTTCAGAGGGTGAAGGAGAAATTCAAAAAAAGCTGACCAACAGTTGACTGAATCTGGCTGCTAGATAGTCTTTTGACTCAGATCAACAAATTTCGCAGCCAAACTGACAAATGTGTATTTTAGACTATCTGTACAGTAGTATAGGTAGAAACTTAAGAACTGGAGTACAGAGGGAGGTAAATGTTAGTAGTAAATGAAAAAAAATTTGGCCTGGAATTAAGTGATGAGTGAAGTTGGCACAAGCTTTAGTAAAAGTTTTTCGAAATTCATATCAGGAAATATTACATAGCATTAAATGCATTGATCATACTAAAATAATAGAAACTGTAATTATTGTACCACAGAAGGGAAAGGAATAGACCAAGGAGGAGAAGTTGGGGCAACAGAATAATAAATTAATTTAGTGCTACAAATTAAAAGCTCAGCTGAAGAAAACTAACCAGGAATGCAGCTTGAGGGAGATGAGTGGGATGGAATAAGAAGCTAAATAGTTTAGAAATTTGATGTTCAAGAAAATGCAGCAAAAGCAGTAATAAAGAAAATAACAAGTTGGTAGAAAGATTAGTCATAAAGGTACTAAGACAACAACTTGGTTATTATGTGTGTCACAGCTTGAGCTTTGGATGAAACAGAGAATGTAGCTGTTGATTGACAATCCAGTAAAGTCAATGGAAATATTCCTTGAACGTAATGAAGACTTTTGGGACAGGAGTTCAGGTATTGGACTATGCCCAGATACCAAAGAAAAGTTTTATTAGGAAAAACAATTCAAGAACTAAATCAAATGGAAGAGAAATAATTGCCCTTCCTAATTACAGATTATGGAGCCTTGAGCAGTACCACAATTATTGGATGTTCTAGTGGTAAAACCCTATGTGTAAGGACATGTTCTGGTTAGAGATCAGATTGCATGTTTTCAACCAGAAATATTTCTATTAAGAAGTGGGAAAGGATGATTACTGCTAAAGTAGAGGCCGTCAGTATTAAGTGCTGTGTAAACCAAGACTTGTGCAAATATAAATTCATATATTCATATATAATTATATGCACAGAGAAGCAAGTTTCCAGGGGATAGATTTTTTCTTTCAATCAAAATAGTTTTTCTCTAAAATAAATAGAAAAGTGATTCTATGTATCTCCATTATAGTTCACATTGGCATTTGAAGTTTGCTAAATTCGACACTTTTCTACTCTTATGGGCTGATTAATAGTATATTTGATTTAACATTGCTTTTTCCAAATATTAATCTTATTCCTGAGTCCTCTTTTTTTTCTCTTTTAAAAAGATTTGAATGTTATAGGTTTAAGAAAAACATCATGCTAATACATGTATAATTAGTTTATTAGTTATTTTACAGTTCTTTTGGCTTCTATTAAGGTTGTAAGTTATAATTAAGTAGCCCCTAGTAAATATTTGGATGCCAGTAGTTTCTTTATATGCCATTTCAAGTGGTCAAAGTTTTATCCCAAGTCTCAAAATACGCTGTATGAGAGTCTACTGCTTAGAAAAGTCACTACATGGAAAAACTGAAGTTTCAACCTCTGATGAATGTGGAAGATATCTTGAGCTGGAGAGCTGACATCTTCCTCAGAAACAAGCTAATAGGTTAAATAATTCCCCAGTTTCCTTTAAAAAAAGTTTGAGCACACATTTTAACACATCTGACCATATGGTATGATTCTGATTTTCCTTGCTGAATGACCTCAATTCTGGAGATAACAATTTTAGAAAATTGCCAGTGAATATAATTTATTCAGTGATTTTCTGAATTAATCTTCCAAGGAAGATAACCAAAGTATACAGAAGCAAAAGTTATCCTGAATCTATGGCTTATTGTTGTAACCACCTAGCTTTATGAAAACTGTACTCATAAAAACCTTTTGGAGAGTATAAGCCTAAAAATTCTTTTTATAATAATGGAAAATATTGTCCTTAATTATCAATATTATACTAGAAATCATCTGGGAAATGTATTATTCTTCTCTTTTACATGTTTTTATTTCCTCTTGATGCTTTTTACCCTTGCGACCTTTTTTCTACCTGGATCTCTAATACCATTTTTGCAAGCTCCATGTGATCACTAGTTCTTGGGCACTGACACTTTTCCTTTACTGTGATGCCATATTAAATGATTAATGTAGAATTTTTCTAAAAGTCTTACAAACTGTTTGTTTCCAAGGGTGAATAGCTGAAGTAAGAGGTTTATCCTTATATTTTTACTGCTTGTGAATTTCTGTTCTTGTATGTTTTACTGCCTTCTCTGCCCTGATAGAACTTGGAATGACCATCCTGCTGGGAACTCAGATAACTCATTGTCTCCTCTACTACAAAATTGACTGGACTTCTAATTACTTTCTTTTTTTATTTCCCACTAACTGTGATTTTAATATGAAAGTTGCAGTCATTATAGCCTTGTGCTGAGAGCAATTTTCTTTTCAGTTTTCTTGCAGTCCAGTAGAACTGCTCCCAGACTCCTGAGAAGTTCAAGGTTTCACAGATATTCCCAGTGAATTGCATCACAGCAGGCAGCAACGTGTTGAGCATTAACATAGCCATTCATTCCTCCTGACTGCTCACAATGGAGAATTACACTATTTTCATCTTTTATATCTGAAAACACTTGAAGAAATAAATGTTGAAAACTGCTCATGTGAAACACCTTGAAATGCAAACCCACCAGGAATTGGGAGCCAGAGAAAAACTTAACAATACAATCAGTAGTGCTTCCTATTTTAGAGTGTTACTAAAATATATTTTATTTACCGTGTGGCTTCATTCAAAGCCCTGTCTTTTGAGGTGCACTTTAGCAATAAAATTTGCAAAGATAATTTGCTAGTGCATTCCTTACTTAGAACAAGTTCTTCCAAGCAACTGTTGAGCAATTTGCCAGTGGACAGAGAAGCAGATGTTCTGAACTCAGATACCATAAGCATCAGTCCCCATTCTCTAGTTTATGGAATGTCTCTGCCTCATCTTCTGTGTCAGCTCAGGTTATGGAACTTCTGTATCAGTGGACTTGATTGCTAGATTATACTTCTACCAATGAATCTTTATCAGGCAAGTGGTTGTTTCCTGTACAGGTAGGTTTAATTTGCAGCACAAACCAAGATGTACAAACCTCCCCGAAGCTGTAGAAGAACATGAAGAACTACCTGACCACTGAAACAAGAAAACTTACAGGTCTGCCCTTAAGGGAGATGAATCTGGACAGTGGATCAAAAAGAAAGAAATGTGTGTGGGTAGATTTTAGTGGTGTATGAGCATGGAGAGTAGCAATGGGAGATGGATGATGGGAAAATCTGAAGATGATTACAGAGTAGGATAGATTATAGAACATGGATCAGAGTGGCTTATGGGCAGGAAGGTAGGGAGAGAGGTGTGAGAATTTCATGTGGCACAATTGATGAGAAATGGACTGATGGGATATAAAGTGATAAAAATGGGTACCTTCATGTGCTCGGCCCAAACCATCCTTGGACTAAACATGTGGTTGAACTGTGCTGGAAACCTAGGAAAAGGGTGCAGGTGACATCAGATGCAGGAAAGAAGGCAGATTCAGTGCAGGCTATCAGCTCTGCTACTGAGGTGAATCCACATCCCTGCCACGGCACAGGCTGTGGTGTCTTAGATGACCACCTTCAGTCCTGCACACCTTACACTTCCCCTGAGAATCTAAGGGTTATGACACAGCCTTTCATCACACACATTCAACTCACAGCCTCTCTTTTCTGACTTACATCCTTAACCCACAGCTATCCCAACTCATTCTGCACATAACCCATTTGTCAGGACAACCCAGCCCATGGATCTCCATCCCTCTGGTGCATCTCCCTTCCAACTTTCTTCCTCTCATTCTCACTCTACCGGTTCTACAGGATGGATAGGCTGGGAGTACCAGTCTTTTAACATCAGGTGCACTCAGAGTTTCTGAATTCCAGTTCATGAGGGCATAACTCTTAGGAATGAGTAGTGGAATTAGAGCTGGGTTATGGCTGATCTGTCAGCATTCATCAAGATCAATGAAATATCAGCTATAAAGCCAGGAAATATCAGTTTCAGAAGTCACTGACTGCAACCCTGCAAATCAGATTCAATTTTGTCCTCAGAGTTTGCATGAATTAATAATATTTGAAAGAAATATAAAATAGAGAGGAAGAAACTCTTCCAGAACAAGTTCAGACCAATAATAGAAATATTTTCAGTACATTTCTTATATGTTGTGAGAGACTTGCTTGTAGATCAGCCCTCATTATAAAAAGGAGTTGCCACATTTTGTTATCTTCCCTAGAGAGAGACATATAATGTCATTCATTCTGTGGTTAGTTAGATTTCAGATTTACATTTTGGTTTGCTCGTGCAGTTTCCAGAGTTTCAGATTATTGCCTGTGACTCTTCATTTCAACTTAACTGTCGAGCTTGAGAACTGGATTGCTACACATTGCCTGTGACACTCATCAGCCTTCTCAGAGCACTTGGCCCAGTGTCTGTGCATCCTGTTGCTGTGAATCAAACACAGCTCCCTGGACTCGGTGTTCATCTGCTGCGACCTCTTCAGAACAGCCATGTTGAAATAAACCACTTGGTGATTTATCTTATCCTTTGGAAAGACAAGACAGATACAGACCAAAGAACCTCATCAGTAAATGCTGGTTGGTATAACTTGGTCATGTTAAAAGGCGAAAAGTAAAATATTTACAACAAATATTGGTTGCTTGACTGTGGATATCTGGTAGGAAGTAGTGGGGCATAAAGGCTCCTGAAATGTTATATGAGGATTGTTTTAAATCATGAACATTAAAAAACCCCACCAAAAACCAAACACTGGCCTCCTTATTTTCACACCTAATGAATGAGTGTATTAGAAAAATAGAGAATTAGCTGGCTCAATTACTTTGAATAAGTACTCCTAGCTTCCAGCCAAGGTAATGTATACTATTTTCCTGGACAGCTGCCACATGTTCTCACATAATTTTTTTTAAACTGTGATATATATTTGAATGTCAAGATGGGCTGCGTTGTATTATGAGATTTTATAGAATTTTTAGGATTTAACTTCATATAACAAGATTAATAATAAAAGTTGAAATGCAGTATTAAGAAAAAAGTTTTAGTGAAAAGAACAAATTCCAGCCTATCAGTAACAAACATAATACATGGAAAAAGCATAGCAAAAACTGGATATAGGCAACCAGGTAAAATGAAACACAGAACTCTTTCCTGCAGACAGTTAATTTACTGGACTATATTGTCTAAGGGTTGCCAAAATATCTATGTAGGTCCTGGAGAGAATAGCTAATATTAATCGCGAGGTCTGGGGAGGGTAAGGTTATTAGGAATTTGGGATGAATGGGACTTCCTCCACAGGCTGTATACGCAGCTGATCATTTAAAGAAACTTCCCACCCCCCAAAAAATGAGGAAGAACAAACTCTACAACTTCACTGGGTGATGATATTTCAGTTACTTGTCCCAGGGAAAGCCATTGCTGCATTTAGCTCAGTCAGACTTAAGTACACAACATATGGTTCAAGTGTGGCATGGAGCTAATGCAGTCTATTTCAGCACAGGGCCATTACTATATAACTAGGGAGAAAATTTGTACTTTTTAAAGTCATGATAAAACTGAGAGCTAGAACCAAGCATAAAAGCTGCAGCCTGCTTTTTTTGTTGTTGCTGTACATGTCTGTATTTCACAAAGTCAGAAACACTGGTCCTTGTATCAGGGATCAAGTAAAACTGAAGGAGAAGCTTTCTGAGTTTTCTGAATCTCAGTGTGAGAATTGAGACTGTAAAAAGAGTTTTCCCCTTTTTTTTAAAAAAAAAAGAAAAGATAAGAATCCATCATCTTGCATTTTTTTTATCGACACACAGGTCTCCTGGCTCATTCTCTGACACAGTATGCTGCTATATTTTCACATGCAACATAGAAGCATGTGAATATTTATTATTATAGTATCTAATGCTGGTAAAATATAGTACATAGTTTGAAGGAGGGACAATATTGAATGAAACTCTTTCTTCTGGGAGACACTTGCCAAATTAAAACATTTTGTAATGTGAATGTGAAGAACACTATGCTTACATCAGTTGGAAAAGCATATTCTTGTACTGCAATGGTTGACATAATAGCAGACTGTACAAGAAAATGTACTGGGAGAAAATGTAGTTTAGATTGTTTTTAAAAAGATGCTGGCAACCTTAGGATGCTGACATTGGAAATGAGAGTGCAAAGGCGTTTTGGATATAGATAAAGCTGGCTGTTATGCATACAGAAGGTTGACTTATCCCAGTGTCTGATTCTCTGACATGTTATGTCTGTTCCAGTAGAAGGGGAAAAAAAAAGAGAAAAAAAGAGCAAAGCACACGGAAATTATGTTTCTGTGTGGAATAAAGAACTCTATGTACTCTTGCTTGTATCTGTTATTTCACACTATTCAAAAAAATAAAGAAACTGAGTTAACTAATGGAATATTGAAAGGAGGTTAACAACACAATATTTTTCTAGATGAATAAATTGAGACAACATAATTAAATGATTTATCACAGACTGTGCAAGAAAAGATTTGATTTAATGGAATATACATCTACACATTTTATTGAATTCAATAAAAGTGTGAACAGGTAAAAAATTGAATAATGCTTAATTTAATGCAATTAAATTTGTCTCAGTTATCCATGCAGGTGAATCTCTAACTGTAATTTTCTTCTCATCAATATTTAAGCTATACTGAAAAATTAATTAATTAATTAATTTATTTATTATTTTTCAGGATAGCTTAATTATTTAAGCTATACTGAAAAACCTTTTCTCAATCAATATAATTGAGCATAGACATGTCTTCACTGAAATTGCATCAAAATTATTTTGATTTAGAAATTACTTAGCTCTGTATTGCTTCTGAGCAGTTGCTATATACTAACAAAAGTTCTCACACCAGCAGACTTCACTTCTTGTTAATTATGGGGCTTGTCTATGTAGCTCTGAGCTCCAGTTCATGAGGGCAGGAGGTAGCCTTCTTGAAAGCTTCCCAAGTTGAAAAAATGATACCTGTAGCTCATGGTAATCTTTGTGAGCAGTTTTAAAAATAGATTGCAACTAAAAAATGTAAAGACATGGTTTTTGCTCTCTGAAATGGGAAGAGCACATGTGTTCTAATGGGTCAGGTTTATAGTTTGTTTTTTTTCGGCATTTTCCCTGGAAATGGGGCCAAGTTACATCTCTGAGTTTCAGAAGTGGATAAACTGCCATTTAGCTACTTCTCTTACACTAAAATTCTTCTTCCTAGTATCCAGCCTGAAACATTCCTTTTGAATGTTAAGCATGTACACTCTTCTTGTGCCCATGACTGATATGAGCAGAGGTGGTGCCCCTACTTTGGCAGAAACTTTACAAGGCACTCATTTTGTTCTCTGCCTTTTAATCCTGATGCTTTGATTTTTCAGTTGTCCTAAATAAGCCATATTTAGTGTGACTCTGTGTGTTCCTGCTGCTCTTGTCTGGGTTGTTTTTGCTTCATTGGGGTGCAGTGCTCAGACTTGGTTTCATGATCTCTGCTGAGAACGGCAGGAAAGGCACTGCAGGTGTTGGGTGTAACAGTCATCCTTCACCTGTCCTGCAGGCTCCATTAATTCTTTTCAGATCCAGATAATGGCTGGTATTTTTCTACAAGACACTGTGGCTTTGTGGGTCATTATCCAGTTGGCAAGCTGCAATAATCCTTCTTCCCTCCCTTGGCCAGGTGGGATGTATGTAGGCTTGTCACCTACTTGCCTTGGTACTAATTTAAGACATTTCCCAAAACCCAGTTAGTAATTTTGCAGGATTTTTAGATTTGTTGGTGAAGAAGTAGAGCTGTGACAATGTTGAAGGAAACCTTCACTTGGATAGAAGTTCAGACAGAATTATTAGCAGCTAGGGTGGTGCAAGGCCTTCTCTTGAGCTGTCAAAATTCACTCCTGATTGAAGCCAATGTAAATAAATGGACTGTGCTTTAGATTTTATTAGCTGACCAGTTTAGTGCTCAAATCCCTATTAGATGCTATTTGAATAATTAAAGAACAGGCCTTGAATGTTTTGTAAATAGTGTGTCAATCTCACTGGGATTGTCTGCTTATCACGACTTAAGGAAAGAAGCATTTTAATGAAACAGCACTGAAATTCAGAATGTGTTAAAAGCCATACTTGGAAAAAGCTTAGTAGTCAGTAGAAAAGAACTCTCACTGTACATTTTCCACCATTACAAAGTAGTGTGGGCTCACTTGTAAGAGTAGCAGAACCTTTCATATAGTTTTCAACTAAAGGTTAGATGTTTTTGCCATTAATGAGATTCTCCTAAGTTCTTTATTTTGAATCGTTGTCTCTTGAAATTACTATTGAAAGGCCCAGCTTGCTGCTAGGACACGAGGCTGTCACACATGATTGCTTCAAATAGGATTATTTTTCACTCTATAAAGATTAATTGGGGCTCCTCAGAGCTTTAGTTTCTTGGAGGGAAAAGGAAACAATTCTTCATTGATACTCATAATATCTCCCAGGCACATGGAAAAATGTGGTATTGGGCAGATCTTAAACAGAAATTGCTGAGCTTAAGTAGTGTGTGGGCTGGAAAAAGAAAGAAGATGGGTGCAGTGTCACTCATTAATTTTTTTCTGTATGATTGTTCTGCAGCAACCAGTCCCAGCAGTGCAATACAGCAACACACAGGGAAGCTGACTACAAACTAAAACTTCTGCAGTGTGTGGTCATACACAGTTCAGCTTAAACAGCTTTCTAGTGAGAAAATCATCAGAGTGGTTTTTATTTTAACTCCTCAAATAATTCCCTATTGCAGAATGGCTCTTCCTCCCTCATCTGTCCTGGTTAGCTATGTTCTGCAAAAGAGTCCATTGAGTTTTTTTACCCATTTTTACTCACTTTGCTTAAAGAAAAATGAGTTTACTTGCAGGAAACCAAATTCATAGGAAAAAAATCCAGCTGTGCATGTTGACATATGCTCTTGTTTCCAAGTAAAACACAGAGTAGTGGGATTTTTGTTCATTGTAGAACATAACATATAATTGAACTTGTCTGAGGTAAGTGAAAGATCTTTCTTTCCATAGGAAACAATGACTATAGGAAGCATTTACTTATATAATTAAAAATAAAATCATATTGCTTTTTCTCAGATGCAGATCCTACAGCAAAAAAAAATGTTTTCCAGACAGTGATATGAAGATCCAATGTCAGTTATCTTCAACTGTTTTTTTTTATGGGAACCTGGTCTAGTTTCTTATTATTTGATAAATTTTTATCATTTGTATTTCTCTGTTGCCAAGAACAAGAAAATTTTACAAATCCATGAAAAAACCATGCATTGCTCTTTCATGAGTATTCTCTTTAAGAAAAAGCATTCCTTAGTTAAAAAGAGGATGGAATTTTCAGGAGAAGCAAGTGTTTTGGCTTGTATGTATTTTTTTTTTGTTTGAAGCATAATCATTACAGATATACGTGCATGTTTCCCTGCCACACAGGCACAGATCTATTCCTCTGAAATTCAGTGGAAGTGTGACTTTTGACATCTCTGTTAGCAGATCTACTTCTGCCACAGGCAAAGTTCTTAGTGCTGCCAAGTAATTGTCCCTTACTTCCTTTATTAGATCCTGCAAATTTGTTTTTTTTTATCCTTGAAAACCTAACTGAAAGAGATTGAAATTGTCCTGGCTTGATTATTTTATTAGAAAAATAAATGAAAAAAAAAAGAATGTGGGGGAAATTTGAATTAACTTGTCAAAGAAGCTGAGACTGTGATCCAGAAGAAGAGACAGAGATGTGGGGTGAAACTGGGAAAAACCATTGGGTTTGGTGGCTGGGAGAAGCTTAAATAATTTGAGAAAAGGAAGGACTACACAAAGAGAGAGATACTGGAAAAATATAATTCAACAATGACATGGGCAGATACCCAGGCTAGAGGCATGTGAACACTGAGACTGGTTCAGAAAGCAAATGGGCACCAAGAACCATGAAGCAAAATGGAAAAGAAAGACCTGAAGGGGTGCTGTAGGAATGGCAGGCAAATCAGGTGTGGTTTTGGATATAAAATGAAGTCAAGGAGACACAGTATGCAAAGAGTGAGAGAGGAAAATGAAAATGGGGGTGGGTAGGAAAGGGATGTAAATGACGCTAAAACTGAAATAAAGTAAGGTGCTGCAGAGGAGTTAATGGATTTAATGAAGGAAGAGTTGCAAATTATTAACTGGATCTCTGTCACAAATTTGTGTTCACATATGCTTCTGTTCTTCTAAAGGTGACCTTCTGTCAGTATTATCTTTTTGATCTGTGACCTTGGGTATCCATTGATCACAGCAAAGTCCAATTGGTGTGTTTCCATTTTTTTTCTCAATTTCTTCCTGCTCCAGGTATATTGCCTCATTTAGCTACAGTTGGGCCATTCCATACTATCCCGACATCTATGGAAACCCACCACTGCATTTTATATTTGTGCTGTTGGGATGAATTCAAAGTCTGATCCCATGACCTCTCAGCAGTGACTGTCCATTCCTTGTCCTCCTGGCCACTCTTTCTCAGTTTTCCTGCCAGCTTATTTCTAACATAGCTTTTGGTTCTGCAGCACCACAAACAATTGTGTTTGCACAAAGTAGTGGTGGTGGATAAGGAGGACTGTGTGGGGGCAGATGAGCGGCAGGCAGAAATGCCTCAATTAACACCTCTGTTTATAAAGCCTCACACCAGCAGAAGTCCCATGGTATGCCAGCGTACAGATACCAGAGCAGGCTACAGAACATATTCCCATTGATTTCAGTGGAGGTCAACAAAATGCTTTTTCCCATGGGGAATGTGGCCTTGCAGATCAAGCATTTTGGATGTTTCACTGTGCTCTGGTACCAATAAATAAGTAAATAAATTTAAAAGGTATTGTCAAAATGCTTTATCACATTTAATATCCAGAATGACAGCCTATTAGGGTTGGTATTAATTCTGTTAATTAATACAGGTGGTGAATGGGTTTAATGACCGCTGAACTTTGATGCCGACAATGCAGGTGCTGATAAAATGCCAAGAGGTGGATCTTTTCACTTATATCTATGCACACATATCAAGTTCCTGAAGAAGAGAAGTTGTTTACGAAGATGGTGCACAAACGATGTGTTTTTCCAGACTGAGAAACAGCTAATGACTCCAGTTCTTTTAATTTAATCTGAAATGGTGAAGGTTGGCATTGTTTTCCTTGAACTAATGGGTAACTAATCAATTCCTTCAGCTAGTTACAATTATATTTCAGTTAGGCACACTATGTTACAAGAAATCTGAACTGAGCTGAACTCTAGCTCTTTTAAATATGACAACTTGCCATTGAAAGGAAATATTTGTTTTTATCTTTATGTTGCACTATTTATTTGAGTCGATTTTTCAAGTAGACCAAAATAGAATTTAAAATCTAAATTTGGAATCCTACGTACCCTAAGCATATGGTACTAGTTAAAAAAGTCAAATAGTCTAGACAAATTAAAAATGCCTAAAAAAAAAAAAAAAAGAAGAAAGCATTTGGATTATTTTCCTCTATTTAGCACTTCTAAGGATGCACCTGGAGTGTTTTCATTTTCAGGCTTCCCAGTTAGAAACTGGTAGAAATGGTTAGGAGTCTGCAGTACATAATGCATGAGGAATTGGACTTGTTTTGACTGATCAGAGAGGCTGATCCAGACTAATCAGAGAGGTTTCCACCCTTGCAGGCTTTCAGATCTTGACTGAACATTGTCCTGTTCAACAAGGTCTATCTGCTAAAACACCCTTGCTTTGAAGAGGGGATTTAACTGGGGATTCCTTCCAAACTTAATTATCCTGTCATGATATAATGAAAAAGTACTGTTAGGCATAGTTACATCAGCCTATCTCCCATTTATTACTTTTAATTTTTTAAAAATTTGCCTTTAATTATTCAACAGAGGTCCCATTGCCACTTACAGGAATAAGTAAGATACAGATAGTAAATGTTCTTGAGTGAACAGTAAACACTGCTTCCTGAAGCCTCTTTATTTCCTCAGCTTTACAGACAGGGGAGATTTAAAGACAAAGTATCTTATTATAACACCTCACTTCTACACTTTTCTACCTGTATTATCCTACATACTGAATGTAGTAACCTGAGCTTTGATAAAACATCTATTTTAAAACACTTCAGTTTTCATATTAGCTTTTAAGAGATAGAAAATCTGTTAGTCCTATATTTCACATCTTCTCCTGATTAGTCATCTTACTGCTAAGAATATGAATATAATTTTTAATTGGAAGGTTTTGGCTTCTACTGTACAAATATCAGGGTTTCCCTGGCAGTGGGCTACAGGATGATTTGGGTGGGAAGTGATGTGAGCTGCCCACATCCAGCCACAGCAAGGACCAACCCATGCAGGTGCTCTGTCATAACCCCAGACTGCAATTACCTGGGAGGGGTGTGCTGAACCATGGCTCAGACACATTTAAGGTAATACATGAAGAAAACATGTTTGGAGACAAGATGCTCTTGGGAGGACATGTGGAGCTGATGCTTTGGAGATGCATGGAAAGACAACCTGTAATGGAGAGATGTGTAACAGCAGGTGTGCTTGTTGGAGAAGGCATTGGTGTTTGTTTACATGTTTGTTTGACTGTTTGCTTTTGTTTTTTTCCCAATTCACAATTCAGGGATTAGAAGTTAGTGTTAGCTGCCAACTAAAGAATTAAAAATTCCCCCAGTGGAGACTCTTTTCTCTGTATTTATCTTCTAGCAGTTGACCCTTGCTAGTCTCTTCCCTGTGAAACAAAGAATTCTCTAGTATGATATATTTTCTTTCCAGCAAAGTATGCCTAAGTTGCTTTCAAACTGACCACAAGTCTTTTAGGTGAATCTATAAATATATTAAAGTATTGATGTCTCTGTCACTAGGTCAGCCCCTGAAATTATTAACTGGCTGTTACCTACAGACTTTTCAGTTTCCAGTGGTGGAAAGGGGGATAGAGCATTGCAGTACTTGTCTATGCTGTTATGCAAGATAAAATAAACTTTTTCCATACTGTTTCCATAGTTATCTAACCTGCTTTCAATACATTTTGCAGGGATATCTAACCAAGACCTGATGCTGAGCTCCTAATTCACTACAGTTCCTTCATCTTTTACAGTTATGACTCCTGTCTCTGTCCCCTGTAGGGGCTGAGCATTTATTTTCCTGAAATTTTTCACGTGTCTGCATTTTTAAAATCATCACAGTTTCCAAAATGTTCTGAAACACTCCATAGGACTGCCTCATTCCCATTTCCAAATGAAACTTCTCCCTTCTTTACTACTCTCCTCCCTACTCCTTTCTTTCCCTGGTTACCAGATTCCTTGTGAATACCAGTAGCCATAAAGAACCAATGATGACAGCACAACAGAATGCCAAACATAGTCCTAGCTTTGCAAAAGAAAGGAGCACTAAGGGATTATACACTAGTTAATTGAACTTGGCCTTATAAACAATGACTGAAGAAATTATAAAGCTATCTCCACAAAAGATAAAACAATCAGAATGTAAATAGCCAGAAGATAAAAACCCCCGAAAACAACTATCTGGTGTAGGTCTGTCAAGGACAGGTCATATCAAATGAATGTAATTTTCTTTTATAATTAAATATAATTGTTTCCTTTGACAGGGTAAGTGACTAAAGGGATAATGGGAAGGTGCTTGTGCAATGTGACATAGTCTGAGCTTATTAAGGTTTTCATGCTTTTCTGCATGACATTCTCTTAACCTAAGAAAATATGATGCAGTTATAATGATCATGAGATGAGCACAGATTTGGTAGAAAAATTTTTCTCAGAAAACAGTTATCATTGTCAATCCAAAAAAGATGAAGTCATGTTTACAGAATAATAATATGGATGAAGAAAATAAAATTCAAGTTTTATAATGAAATATCTCCTTACAAATGCCAATGTAAATTTTTATCTTTACTGGGAGAAGAGAAATGGTTAAAAGGGTTCGGTATGGCTTAGGCAAAAGCAATATTTAAGACCATATGTCATTCAATTTTCTCTTATTCATCAGATTTGATCAAATTCTTTGCTGGACTTGCCTCTAATCTATGGGAGTATCTGCAAAAGAAAGAAAAAAATCTCAAGGTAGGAAACTGCAAACAAAATGTCACTGAATAAAAAATATATGTGGAAGATTGCATACTTGAAGGTTTTGCTCTTTTGTGTGCATTAAATCAAATCAAGAAGCTGAAAAAATGCTCTTATGATGTAATCATTATCCTCATGATGATTTTTAATTCAGTAAACTCAGCACTTACTGGTTTTTTTGGGGAATTTTGGTACACCTGTTACATGAAGGGAAGAAAAGAATACTTTTGATCGCTAGAAAAAGAAGAGAGATATACTTAGGCAAAAGTAAGCAGAAGCACTCAGTCCTGATGGGAAGGGTAGACATCTGCACTTCATTAGAGGAGAAAACCCTTATAAGAAGTGTTTATCTTAGGGAAGAGAACATTCTTTCTAAATAAACATTGCAACAAGATCTGGCTGCCTGACCCTGGCTGCCAAGGCCACAAACGAAGGTCTACAAAGAGCCCATTTTGCAGTCACAGTGCTGCTTTCTTGTATATTCTTACGAGTTGAAGGATCTTGAAGACATGGGTCCCAGCAGAGGATCTGAAATGAAATCCTTTTGCTGCCTGTGGCTGTGTAATATTTCACAATGTTAAAATTTTCAGTCGACAAGGCAAAAATATTCTCTCTTCTCAGCCCCCTTGCCCCCCAAGAAAGAGCCTCCTAGAAAGCCACCCCAAAATGATGTAAGCAAATTAGAGAGTTTTTCATACAATTACAAGTAGGATGCCTGGTCATTAAGAGCATTTCTTAAAGGTGGTAACTTTACATGTATTTAATCTCATTGAATGTGAGGTGTTTAGCACTTAAACATTCCAAAGCAGTCAGGGGTCTGGGATCATGCTGTGATCACATCACTGAGTGCTGACCATGTCATATTTCTGCTCTGAATGGGAGCCATGTTGAGAATTGATTTTTATTGCATTGGAATCAGAGACATCTACTGAACAGAACTTGAGAAAGATATGGGATAAAATTATTGAGCAAAGCCTGCCTAAAATGAAGATGGTGACTCCAAACCAATGTGTACTTTCTTCACATCTAGTTTTGATTTCCTTAACTCTCCCTTTGATCTTTGCAAGCTTGTTTCATTGTTTTGCAGTGGTGTGCTGGCAAAATATGGAATGGTCTATGATAGTTCATCTGTTTCCACTTCATGGACAGCCACAAATGTTTAAGTGGCTAAGCATTTCCAGTATGATTAGGAGTTTCTTTCTTGTTTTTCCTCTACTAACTCAAATTTTGGGTTTAGATTTTATTATTTTTTTTTAATGTTCAGACAGAGCATGGGAATTTTATTTATACAGATATTAGCTGACACTAGATTTATCATAGTTGCATGCTTTCCCCTTTTTTTCAACCCACAGCCAGTGCTAAATTTACCAAATTTAGGTTGAGGGATACAGGTATTATCAGAAGTAATTACTTTTAAATAACAATATACATTTCATTGTCTACATCTATATTTATTTATATGGTATAGCAACACATAGGAATACAATAAAAGTGGCTGCCTCAACATAGGAAGTGAGGCTATAGATGTTTATAAATGTTAATACAGGGAAGAAGTTGGGAAAGTGTCTCATGTCAGTGGAGACTAATTCAGTTTCCTAAACTCCTTTCCATCATCTTGTCATGTCCACTGCTGGAGAGCAGTCATGAACAAACCAGTGTGGATATTCTTACATTCTTTTCTCTACACTTGCAAGATCATTCTGAGCTGAGCTATTCAACACAAACAGACAAGACAGACAGACACACAAACACACACACAATCCTTCATGCTATCAGCATGGGAGAAACATTTCTATGTATTTAAACATTTTATTTCATCCAGATTCTTATTAGAGAAGTTGGGCTACTCTGGAATAGTGGTTACTCCTTTCTCATGTCTCTTGTTTCAGCCCTGTTATAAGAAACTCTTAGTTTTCTTCTATCATTGACTGTATCTCTGGTGTTGAACGTTATCAGATTCAACTAGAATAGAGTAGAACAGAGCATTCCAGTTGTAAGGTACCCACTGGAATGATTTAGTCCAACTGCCTGAGCAATTCAGGGCTCAGACAAAGTTAAAGCATGTTATTATAGAACATTAGAGTCATAGAATTTTTAAGGTTGGAGTAGACCTTTAAGATCATCAAGTCCCACTCCAATTATGGGCATTTTCCAAATATCTATTATGACAAGCATAGGGCACTGACTACCTTTTAGGAAGCTGTTCCAGTGTTTGACCACTCCCCTTGTAAAGTAATGCTTCCTAATATCAAGTTTGAACCTCCCCTGGCACATCTTTGAAACATTCTCACACATCACTGGATGCCAGGTAGAAGAGCTCAACACCTCCCTCTCTGCTTCCCCTTCTCAGGAAGCTGTACAGAACAAAGAGGTCACCCCTCACCCTCTCTTTCTCTGAGGATTCTTCTTCAGGTTTTAACATTTCCTTCTGTTTGCTTCCTGGTCCCACCTCTGTGCCAGAGTCCCTAATTTGGCCTAATTTTTTATCCCAACAATTATCACTTGATTTACAGGTTTCAGTGGATGACCTCTTTAGTGGCAATTATCCTGCTACTTACTGTGTTTAGCTGGCACTCATCCTACACAGTGGTTTACAAGGTGAAGCTTTTGTGTCTGCAATGCCAGCTGCAGTTTCCTTATGAACAACTTTTTTCCTTATGAACACCAACATATAAAATTTTTAACTTATCTGCAGTCCCTTAAATGGCCTGTTTCAAAATGATAGTCACATATTGACAATATAATTGTATTCAATCCTTAGAGGGGAAAAAACTGTAAACAACTGACTCTTTTAAGCACTTTAACTGCATCATGTTAGATACAGAGAGATTACCTCTGTCCATGGGCACGCAGAGACTGCAGCAAGAGTTCGCAGACAAATTCAGCTCACTAAAGTTCTGCCCCTGGAAAAGGAAAAAAACAACATGTAAAGAAAAAAAAATCCAGAAACTGCAATTTTAGACCACAGCTAGAGGTCTACATATGTATATAGCACTCTGTCTATATATATCTCTATATATCTAATCTATATCTATATC
>WBNO01003385.1:0-19499 GCA_013400575.1 Peucedramus taeniatus | reverse complement strand
GGGAATGACCCCAGGGAGGGCCCAAGGGTGGAATTCCCAACGGGAATGACCCCGGGGAGGGCCCAAGGGTGGAATTCCCAATGGGAATGGCCCCGGGGAGGGCCCAGGGGTGGAATTCCCAACGGGAATGACCCAGGGGAGGGCCCAAGGGTGGAATTCCCAACGGGAATGACCCTGGGGAGGTCCTGGGGATGGAATTCCCGACAGGAATGACCCTGGGGAGGGCCCAAGGATGGAATTCCCAACGGGAATGACCCTGGGGAGGACCCAGGGGTGGAATTCCCATTGGGAATGACCCCGGGGAGGGCCCAAGGATGGAATTCCCAATGGGAATGACCCCAGGGAGGGCCCAAGGGTGGAATTCCCAACGGGAATGACCCCAGGGAGGCCCCGGGGATGGAATTCCCAACGGGAATGACCCCAGGGAGGCCCCGGGGATGGAATTCCCAACGGGAATGACCCAGGGCAGGGCCCAAGGATGGAATTCCCAACGGGAATGACCCAGGGGAGAGCCCAGGGGTGGAATTCCCACTGGGAATTCCCAAGGTGAGGGCCCGGGGATGGAATTCCCATTGGGAATGTGGGAGGGGAGGTCCCAGGAACAGAATTCCCACCGGGAATGCTGAGAGGGAAGGCCTCAGGGGCAGGATGAAATTCCCAGTGGGAATGTGGGAAGTGAGGCCCTGGGGGCAGAATTCCTGCCGGGAATGCTGGGTGAGGGCTGAGCATTCCCGGTTTTCCAGCCGGCCGTGGATTTCTTCAGCCACGAGGTGCGGATCCACCCGGTGACCAACCGGCCCGCCGACAAACGGAGCTTCATCCCCTCCCTGGTGGAGAAGGAAAAGGTGGGAGAGCCCGGAATTCCGGGGGGAGAGCTGAGGAGGGTGGGAAGATCCCGGTGGGATGGGGAAAATGGAAAGATCCAGGTGGGATCAGGAGATTGGGATGGTCCCGGTGGGATGGGGAGGATGGAAAGATCCAGGTGGGATCAGGAGATTGGGATGGTCCCGGTGGGATGGGGAAACTGGAAAGATCCAGGTGGGATGAGAAGATTGGGGAGATCCTGGTGGGATGGAGAAACTGGAAAGATCCAGGCGGGATGAGGAGATTGGAAAGATCCTGGTGGGATCAGGAGATGGAAAATCCCTGGTGGGATCAGGAGGGTGGAAAAGCTGAAGAGGATGGAAAGATCCCAATGGATTGAGAAGATTGGAAAATCTGAGGAGAGTGGGAAGATCCCAGTGGGATGAGAAGGTTGGAAAGATCCCGGTGGGATGAGGAGGGTGGAAAAGCCGCGGTGGGAATGGGAAACTGGAAAGATCCAGGTGGGATGGGGAGATTGGGAAGATCTTGGTTGGAGGAAGAGGACGGAAAGATCTCGGTGGGATCGGGAGATTGGAAAGATCCAGGTGGGATCAGGAGGGTGGAAAAGCTGAAGAGGATGGAAAGATCCCAATGGATTGAGGGGATTGGAAAGATCCTGGTGGGATGAGGAGGGTGGGAAGATCTGGATGGGATGAGGAGAGCAGGAAGACCCTGGTGGGATGAGGAGATTGGGAAGGTCCCAGGGGGATGAAGAGGATGGAAAAACTGAAAAGGATGGAAAGCTCCCAATGGGATGAGGAGATTGGAAAAGCTACAGAGAGTGGGAAGATCTAAGTGGGATGAGAAGGGTGGGAACATTTTGGTGGGATGGGGAAACCAGAAAGATCCCAATGGGATGAGGAGATTGGGAAGATCCTGGTGGGATCAGGAGGATAGAAAATCTCTGGTGGGATCAGGAGGATGGAAAAGCTGAGGAGGGTGGGAAGATCCCAGTGGGAGTAGAAGGTTGGAAAGATCCAGGTGGGATGAGGAGGATGGAAAAGCTGAAGAAGATGGAAAGATCCCGATGGATTGTGGGGATTGGAAAGATCCTGGTGGGATGAGAAGATTGGAAAATCGAGGAGAGTGGGAAGATCCCAGTGGGATGAGAAGGTTGGAAAGATCCCGGTGGGATGAGGATGGTGGAAAAGCCGCGGTGGGAATGGGAAACTGGAAAGATCCAGGTGGGATGGGGAGGGTGGAAAAGCCGCGGTGGGAATGGGAAACTGGAAAGATCCAGGTGGGATGGGGAGATTGGGAAGATCTTGGTTGGAGGAAGAGGACGGAAAGATCTCGGTGGGATGGGGAGATTGGAAAGATCCTGGTGGGATCAGGAGGATGGAAAATCCCTGGTGGGATCAGGAGGGTGGAAAAGGTGAAGAGGATGCAAAGATCCCAGTGGGATGAGGGGATTGGAAAGATCCCAATGGGATGAGAAAATCAGAAAATCTGAGGAGGGTGGGAAGATCCCAGTGGGATGGGGAGGATGGAAAGATCCAGGTGGGATGAGGAGATGGGAAAGATCCTGGTGGGATCAGGAGGGTGGAAAAGCTGAAAAGGATGGAAAGATCCCAATGGGATGAGGAAGATGGAAAAGCTGAAAAGGATGGAAAGATCCCAATGGATTGAGGGGGGATTGGAAAGATCCCGGTTGGATGGGGAGGATGGAAAAGCCCTGGTGGGATCAGGAGATTGGAAAGATCCAGGTGGGATGGGGAGGATGGAAAGATCCCAATGGATTGAGTTTGGAAAGATCCTGGTGGGATCAGGGGATTGGAAAGATCCTGGTGGGATGAGGAGGATCCATGGAAAGCTGAGGAAATTGGAAAAGCCCTGGTGGGAAGAGGAGTTTGGAAAGATCCTGGTGGGATGAGGAGGATCCATGGAAAGCTGAGGAGGCTGAAAAGATCCTAGTGGGATCAGGAGATTGGAAAGATCCTGGTGGGATCAGGAGATTGGTAAGATCCCAGTGGGATGAGGAGGATCCATGGAAAGCTGAGGAGAGTGGAAAAGCTCCGGTGGGATGAGCTGGATGGAGAACTCTCCTCCCACCCCTCCCCAACTCCCGGGAATGCTCCGCAGGTCTCCAAGCTGGTCCACGCCATCAAGATGGGTTGGATCCAGCCCCGGAAGCCCAAGGAGAACGTTCCCACTTTTTACGACCTGTGGGCGCGGGAGGATCCCAACTCCGTGCTGGGCCGGCACAAGATGCACGTCCCCGCTCCCAAAATCCCACTGCCGGGCCACGCGGAATCCTACAACCCGCCCCCGGAATTCCTGCTCAGCCCCGAGGAGGTGGGAATGCCGGGAGTTCCTGGAGATCCCACAGGATCTGCTCCCTGGAGGGGATCTGGGGGATCACGTTGGGTTTTTCCAGGGAATTTGTGGGGTGTTTCCATCCCTGGGATGAGTTTGGGGAATTGTCACTGCCCGTGGAATGGGAATTCCAGCTCGGAATTCCCACCTGGAGCATTCCAGGATTCAGTGGAATGAAGGATCCCTCCCCAGGGATTGGGGTGTTCCTGGGGAGGGATCTGGAGTGGGACTTGAATCCAGAGGGGATGGATGGGGGAGAACGGGCAGGGAGATCCCAGAGGGAACAGCTCCAGTGGGGTGAGGATGGGAAGGTTGAGGAGGATGGAAATATCCCGGTGGGATGAGGAAGGTGGGAAAGCTCCAGTGGGGTGAGGATGGGAAGATCCCGATGGGATGAGGGGGCTGGAAAATCCTGGCCAAGGAGCTGACAATGGGGGCGATCCTGACCCTTGGGAATGGCTTTTCCTGAGCCCAGCCCTCCCATTCCATCTTCTTCCCATTTCCATTTCCCTATTCCCACTTCCCCATCCCCATTCCCATTTTCCCCATTCTCATTTCCCCATTCCCATTCTCATTTTACCCATTCCACATTCCCCTTTCTCCCATTCCCATTCCCCATTCCAATTCCCCATTCCCATTCCCATTCCCATTCCCATTCCCATTCCCATTCCCATTCCCATTCCCATTCCCATTCCCATTCCCATTCCCATTCCCATTCCCATTCCCATTCCCATTCCCATTCCCATTCCCATTCCCATTCCCATTCCCATTCCCATTCCCATTCCCATTCCCATTCCCATTCCCATTCCCATTCCCATTCCCATTCCCATTCCCATTCCCATTCCCATTCCCATTCCCATTCCCATTCCCATTCCCATTCCCATTCCCATTCCCATTCCCATTCCCATTCCCATTCCCATTCCCATTCCCATTCCCATTCCCATTCCCATTCCCATTCCCATTCCCATTCCCATTCCCATTCCCATTCCCATTCCCATTCCCATTCCCATTCCCATTCCCATTCCCATTCCCATTCCCATTCCCATTCCCATTCCCATTCCCATTCCCATTCCCATTCCCATTCCCATTCCCATTCCCATTCCCATTCCCATTCCCATTCCCATTCCCATTCCCATTCCCATTCCCATTCCCATTCCCATTCCCATTCCCATTCCCATTCCCATTCCCATTCCCATTCCCATTCCCATTCCCATTCCCATTCCCATTCCCATTCCCATTCCCATTCCCATTCCCATTCCCATTCCCATTCCCATTCCCATTCCCATTCCCATTCCCATTCCCATTCCCATTCCCATTCCCATTCCCATTCCCATTCCCATTCCCATTCCCATTCCCATTCCCATTCCCATTCCCATTCCCATTCCCATTCCCATTCCCATTCCCATTCCCATTCCCATTCCCATTCCCATTCCCATTCCCATTCCCATTCCCATTCCCATTCCCATTCCCATTCCCATTCCCATTCCCATTCCCATTCCCATTCCCATTCCCATTCCCATTCCCATTCCCATTCCCATTCCCATTCCCATTCCCATTCCCATTCCCATTCCCATTCCCATTCCCATTCCCATTCCCATTCCCATTCCCATTCCCATTCCCATTCCCATTCCCATTCCCATTCCCATTCCCATTCCCATTCCCATTCCCATTCCCATTCCCATTCCCATTCCCATTCCCATTCCCATTCCCATTCCCATTCCCATTCCCATTCCCATTCCCATTCCCATTCCCATTCCCATTCCCATTCCCATTCCCATTCCCATTCCCATTCCCATTCCCATTCCCATTCCCATTCCCATTCCCATTCCCATTCCCATTCCCATTCCCATTCCCATTCCCATTCCCATTCCCATTCCCATTCCCATTCCCATTCCCATTCCCATTCCCATTCCCATTCCCATTCCCATTCCCATTCCCATTCCCATTCCCATTCCCATTCCCATTCCCATTCCCATTCCCATTCCCATTCCCATTCCCATTCCCATTCCCATTCCCATTCCCATTCCCATTCCCATTCCCATTTTCCCATCCCCATTCCCTCATTATCCCTCCCCCCCCTCATTCCCACTCCCGGAATTCCCACAGAAGTTGGCCTGGGAGCAGCAGGATCCGGCCGAGCGCCGCCTCAACTTCATCCCGCAGAAATTCCGGAGCCTCCGCGCCGTCCCCGCCTATCCCCGCTTCATCCACGAGCGCTTCGAGCGCTGCCTCGACCTCTACCTGTGCCCCCGGCAGCGCAAGATGCGGGTGGGCATCCCAAATCTCAGGAAAAAACGGGAATGCGGGGCCGGGAACGCCGGCTCGGCATTCCAACCCATCCCGGGAATTCCCGGCCGGAGCTGGGGATCGTTTCCCGGGAAGCTCCGCAGGGTCAGGAGCAGCTGGGATTTGTGTGGTGTCCATCCCGCAGGTCAACGTGGATCCCGAGGATCTCATTCCCAAACTTCCCAGGCCGAGGGATCTGCAGCCCTTCCCCACCACACAGGCTCTGGTGAGGGATTTTCGGGAATATTCCCCTGGGATTTGGTGGATTTCTGGGATGTGGGGCCTGGGGAAGCAGGGAAGGGACTGAGGAGTCCCGGGAGAAGCTGGGAAAAGAGGGGCCGACCCCAGCTGGAATTCCTGCGGCTCCGGGGAGTGTTCACAGGATTTCCTGGAAAACAGGGTTGGGGAGAATTCCCATTTCCCAGGATTTTTGGGAATGGCTCCGGAAAACTTCCTGGAAGTGGCTGAGGGAGCTGTTGGGGCTCGTCCTGGAGAAAATCGGGATTGAAGGGATCCAGGGGCAGTTTGGGATCTGCTCTAAGGGAGATAGGGAACGGCTTCGAGTTGGGATTTTTGGGAATATTCCCTTGGAATTTGGGGCAAACAGGGACTTGGTGGGTTCATGGTTGGGATTGGGAATGGGGGACTTCCCAGGAGGAGCTGGGGGGGCTCATCCCAGAGAAAATCGGGATTGAAGGGATCCAGGGTGGGATCTGCTCCCAGGGAATGGGGACAGGACCCAGGGAACGGCCTCGGGTTGGGATTTTCAGGAATATTCCCCTGGAAAAGGCCGGAATTCCAGGCTGGAATCCCCATTCCCAGCTGGAATTCCCATCCCTGTGGATGTGGCCAGGCTGGAATCACCATTCCCAGCTGGAATTCCAGGCTGGAATCCCCATTCCCAGGATTTCCCATCCCCGTGGATGTGGTGGCCTTGTCCGTGCTCCCTCCAGATCCCAAGTTCCTCCTCCCTTCCCAAAATCCCAAATTCCTCCTCCCTTCCCAAAGATTCTGGAGCAGCTCCCGGAGGCTCCCAGGGAGCTCCTGGGATTTGGGATTCTCCCTCATTCCCGGTTTTTTCCCAGATTTACCGCGGCCATTCCAGCCTGGTGCGGACCCTGAGCGTCTCCCCCAGCGGGCAGTGGTTGGTGTCAGGTACGGATCGGGAATTCCCGGGATAAATCCCATGGATCCACAGCCCAGCTCCACCCGGAGCTGCTCCGGGGCCAGGATTGGGATCGGGGCTTTCCCTCTGGAAAATCCCAACCTCAGCTCCTGGGGAGGATCCCGGGATTGGCCCCTTCCTGCAGCACCTCTGGAAAACTCCGGAGCTTTTCCAGCTGCTCTGGGGTCCCAATCCTGTTGTCCCATTCCCAATCTTATTATCCCAATCCCATTCCCATTATCCCAATATCCCATTCCTAATCTCAATCCTTATCCCATTATCCCATTCCCAGTCCCATTCCCATCCAATTCCCATTCCCGTTACCCCTTTCCCATTCCCATTATCCCATTCCCATTATCCCATTCCCATTTCCATTTTTGCCATCCCCATCCCCTTCCCCATTCCCATTATCCCATTCCCATCCAATTCCCATCCCCATTACCCCATTCCCATTGCCTTTATCCCATCCCCATCCCATTTGCAATCCCATCCCATTATCTCATTCCCCATCCCATTGCCATGATCCCATTCTCATTGTCCCATTCCCAATCCCATTCCCCATTCCCATTATCATATCCCCATTCCCATCCCCATTCCCATTATCCCAATCCCATACCACTCTCATTCCCAATCCCATTCCCATTCCTGGGAATCCCATTCCCATTATCTCAATCCCATCCCATTCCCATTCCAATCCCAATCCCATCCCATTATCCCATTCCCAATCCCATTACCCCATTCCCATTATCTCATTCCCAATCCTGTTATCCCATTTCCATTTTCCCATCCCCATCCCCATTTTCATTATCCCATTCCCATCACCATTATCCCATTATCCAATCATCTCATTATCTCGTTATCCCATTCCCATTCCCATTATCCTATTTCCATCACCCTTATCCCATCATCCTGTTATCCCATTATCCCATCCCCATTCCCATTATCCCATCCTCATTATCCTGTTATCCCATTATCCCATGATCTCCTTTTCCCATTATCCCCTTATCCCATCCCCGTTACCCCGTTATCCCATTTTCCCATTCCCAATCCCATCCCTGTTATCCTCTTATCCCATTATCCCAATCCCATCCCTGTTATCCTGTTCCCAATCCCATTCCCATTATATCTCGTTATCCCATTATCCCGTTCTCCCATTATCCCATTCCTGTTATCCCATTATCCCAATCCCGTCCCATTATCCCGTCCCCGTTATCCCATTATCCCATTCTCCCATGATCTCGTTTTCCCATTATCCCCTTATCCCATCCCCCTTATCCCATTTTCCCATTCCCAATCCCATCCCCATTATCCCATTATCCCATTCCTGTTATCCCATTACCGTTCCCATTTCCATTATCCCTTTCTCCCATTATCCCATTATCCCATTCCCATTATCCCAATACCATCCCCAATGTTATCCCATTATCCCATTCCCAATCCCATTACCCCATTATCCCATTATCCCATTATCCCAATCCCATCCCTGTTATCCCGTTCCCAATCCTATTACCCGTTATCCCATTACCCCATTATCCCGTTATCCCATTCTCCCATTATCCCGTTCTCCCATTATCCCATTATCCCATTCCCGTTACCCCATTATCTTATTATCCCAATCCCATCCCTGTTATATCCTGTCCTCCCATTATCCCATTATCCCGTTCCCATTCTCCCATTATCCCGTTATCCCATTATCCCATTATCCCATCCCTGTTATCCCATCATCCCATTATCCCATTATCCCGTTCCCATTATCCCATTATCCCATCCCTGTTATCCCGTCCCCATTATCCTGTTCTCCCATTCTTCCATACTCCCATAATCCCAGTTCTCCCATTCTCCCATTCCTGTTCTCCCATTATCCCATTCCCATTATCCCATCCCCGTTATCCCATTATCCCAATCATATCCCCATTATCCCATTTCTCCCGTTCTTCTCCCGTTCTCATCCCGTTTCTCCCGTTCCCATCCTGTTCCCATCCCGGTTCTGCTGCTCTCCCGTTATCCCATTTATCCCAATCCCGTCCCCGTTATCTCGGTTCTCCCGTTCTTCTCCCATTCTCATCCCGGTTCTGCCACTCTCCCATTCTCCCATTATCCCGTTCTCCCATTATCCCATCCCATTATTTCAATCCCATCCCCGTTCTCCCATTATCCCATTCCCATTATCCCAATCCCCGTTATCCCGTTATCCCAATCCCATCCCCGTTCTCCCATTATCCCATTCTCCCATTATCCCATTCCCATTATCCCATCCCCATTATCCCATTATCCCAATCCCATCCCCGTTCTCATCCTGGTTCTCCCGTTCTTCTCCCGTTCCCATCCCGGTTCTGCCACTCTCCCGTTATCCCATTATCCAAATCCCATCCCCGTTATTCCGGTTCTCCCGTTCTTCTCCCGTTTTTCTCCCGTTCCCATCCCGGTTCTGCCGCTCTCCCGTTCTCCCATTTATCCCAATCTCATCCCCGTTCTCATCCCAGTTCTCCCGTTCTTCTCCCGTTCCCATCCTGGTTCTGCCGCTCTCCCATTCTCCCATTCTCCCATTATCCCGTTATCCCAATCCCATCCCCGTTATTCCATTATCCCAATCCCATCCCCGTTATCCCATTTCTCCCGTTCCCCTCCCGTTCCCATCCTGGTTCTCCCGTTCCCATCCCGTTCCCATCCTGGTTCTCCCGTTCTTCTCCCGTTCCCATCCCGGTTCTCCCGTTCTTCTCCCGTTCTCATCCCGGTTCTCCCGTTCTTCTCCCGTTCCCATCCCGTTCCCATCCCGGTTCTGCCGCTCTCCGCAGGCTCCGACGACGGCTCGGTGCGTTTCTGGGAGGTGAGCTCTGCGCGCTGCCTCCGCACCCTCCCCGTGGGCGCCGTGGTCAAGAGCGTGGNTTCTCCCGTTCCCATCCTGGTTCTGCCGCTCTCCCATTCTCCCATTCTCCCATTATCCCGTTATCCCAATCCCATCCCCGTTATTCCATTATCCCAATCCCATCCCCGTTATCCCATTTCTCCCGTTCCCCTCCCGTTCCCATCCTGGTTCTCCCGTTCCCATCCCGTTCCCATCCTGGTTCTCCCGTTCTTCTCCCGTTCCCATCCCGGTTCTCCCGTTCTTCTCCCGTTCTCATCCCGGTTCTCCCGTTCTTCTCCCGTTCCCATCCCGTTCCCATCCCGGTTCTGCCGCTCTCCGCAGGCTCCGACGACGGCTCGGTGCGTTTCTGGGAGGTGAGCTCTGCGCGCTGCCTCCGCACCCTCCCCGTGGGCGCCGTGGTCAAGAGCGTGGCCTGGAACCCCAACCCCTCCATCTGCCTGGTGGCCGTGGCCGTGTGAGTCCCTTCCCAGGGATCCTTCCCAGGGATCATCCCCAGGGATCATCCCCAGGGATCATCCCCAGATTTCCCTGGAACCCCAACCCCTCCATCTGCCTGGTGGCCGTGGCCGTGTGAGTCCCCCCTGGGATCATCCCCAGGGATCCTTCCCAGGGATCCTTCCCAGGGATCATCCCCAGATTTCCCTGGAACCCCAACCCCTCCATCTGCCTGGTGGCCGTGGCCGTGTGAGTCCCTCCAGGGATCAGCGCCGGGGATCCCTCCCCAGGGATCATCCCCGGGGATCCATTCCCAGGGATCCATCCCCAGGGATCATTCCCAGTTTTTCCTGGAATCCCAATCCCATTACTGTGTCAGTTCCCAGGGATCATTCCCAGGATCATTCCCCAGGGATCATTCCCGGTTTTCCTCTGGAGATCCCCAACTCCTCTGCCAGAGTTCATTCTGTGCCTGGATGATCCCAATCCCGATCCCCTCCCACAGGAGGGTTCCCTGATCCCAGATCTTCCCTGATCCTGTTCCCTAGGGATGAGCAGCCACTCCTGGGGGGAATTCCCTGATCCCAGAGGATTCCCTGATCCCAGATTTCCCCTGATCCCAGAGGATTCCCTGATCCCAGATTCCTTAGGAAATGAGCAGCTGCTCCTGGGGAAATTCCCTGATCCCAGAGGATCCCCCCTGATCCCAGATTTCTCATTCCCCAAGGATGAGTGAGCAGCTGCTCCTGGGGGGATTCCCTGATCCCAGAGGATTCCCTGATCCCAGAGGATTCCCCCTGATCCCAGATTTCTCATTCCCCAGGGATGAGTGAGCAGCTGCTCCTGGGGGGAATTCCCTGATCCCAGATTTCCCCTGATCCCATTCCTCAGGGATGAGCAGCTGCTCCTGGGGAATTCCCTGATCTGGGGGGATTCTCTGATATGGGAGGATTCCCCCTGATCCCAGGGGATCCCCCCTGATCTCGGATTTCCCGTTCCCCAGGGATGAGCAGGTGCTCCTGGGGGATTCCCTGATCTGGGGAGGATTCCCCCTGATCAGGGGGGATCCCCCCTGATCCCGGATTTCCCGTTCCCCAGGGATGAGCAGGTGCTCCTGGGGGATTCCCTGATCTGGGGAGGATTCCCCCTGATCCCAGGGGATCCCCCCTGATCCCGGATTTCCCGTTCCCCAGGGATGAGCAGGTGCTCCTGGTGAACCCGGGCCTCGGGGACCGGCTGCTGGTGGCAGCCACGGATCAGCTCCTGGATTCCTGGGAAGCTCCGGAGGAGGAGCGGATCCAGCCGGTCCGGTGGATCCCGGCCAGCCCCGAGGAGCGCGGGAAGGGGATCCGGCTGCTGGTGCAGCACGGCAAGGTGGGATCAACTTTCCTGGGATCCATCTGGGATCGGTGTTCCTGGGATCTGGGTGGGATCAACGTTCCAGGGATCTGGCTGGGATCGACATTCCTTGGATCCAGGTGGGATCGCCATTCCCAGGATCTGGCTGGGATCAGCATTCCCGGGATCCGGCTGGGATCAGCACTCCTGGGATCTGGCTGGGATTGACATTCCTTGGATCCGAGTGAGAGCGGCATTCCCGGGATCTGGCTGGGATCAACATTCCCAGAAACCATCTGCGATTCCTGCGCCTCAGCGGTGATCCAGAGGGTCGGGATTTGGGATCTCACCCGGATCTCATTCCCAATCCCGATCTCATTCCCACCCTGAGGAGCTCCAGGATGATCCAGAGGTTCGGGATCTCAGGATCTCACCCGGATCCGATTCCTGTTCTCCTTCCCATTCCCTTTGTCATTGCCTCCATGAGGAGCTCCAGGGTGATCCAGAAGATCGGGATCTCACCTGGATCCCCATCCCTTTCCCATTCCCATCCCAGCCAGTGCCGCAGGTGTGGTGGCACGGCCGGGGCGATTCCTGGGCCTCGGTGGTGATCCAGAGGGTCGGGATTTCAGGATCTCACTCAGATCCCAATCCCTTTCCCAATCCCAATCCCGTTGCAGCCGGTGCTGCAGGTGCCGTGGCACGGCCGGGGCGATTCCTGTGCCTCGGTGGTGATCCAGAGGGTCGGGATTTCCGGATCTGACCCCGATCCCGTTGCTGATCCCATTGCCGATCCCGTTGCCGATCCCGTTGTAGCCGGGTGCAGGTGTTGTGGCACAGCCAGGGCGATTCCTGGGCCCCGGTGGTGATCCAGAGGGTCGGGATTTCAGGATCTGATCCCTTTCCCATTGCCGATCCCGTTCCCAGCCGGTGCTGCAGGTGTCGTGGCACGGCCGGGGCGATTCCTGGGCCCTGGTGGTGATCCAGAGGGTCGGGATTTCAGGATCTGACCCCGATCCCATTGCCGATCCCGTTGCAGCCGGTGCTGCAGGTGACGTGGCACGGCCGGGGCGATTCCTGGGCCCTGGTGGTGATCCAGAGGGTCGGGATTTCAGGATCTGACTCAGATCCCAATCCCTTTCCCAATCCCAATCCCGTTGCAGCCGGTGCTGCAGGTGCCGTGGCACGGCCGGGGCGATTCCTGTGCCTCGGTGGTGATCCAGAGGGTCGGGATTTCCGGATCTGACCCCGATCCCGTTGCTGATCCCATTGCCGATCCCGTTGCCGATCCCGTTGTAGCCGGGTGCAGGTGTTGTGGCACAGCCAGGGCGATTCCTGGGCCCCGGTGGTGATCCAGAGGGTCGGGATTTCAGGATCTCACTCAGATCCCAATCCCTTTCCCAATCCCGATCCCGTTCCCAGCTGGTGCAGGAGGTGACGTGGCACGGCCGGGGCGATTCCTGGGCCTCGGTGGAGATCCAGAGGGTCGGAATTTCAGGATCTTACTCAGATCCCAATCCCGATCCCGTTGTAGCCGGGTGCAGGTGTCATGGCACGGCCAGGGAGATTCCTGGGCCTCGATGGTGATCCAGAGGGTCGGGATTTCAGGATCTCACTCAGATCCCGATCCCTTTCCCAATCCCAATCCCATCCCAGCCAGTGCAGCAGGTGACGTGGCACGGCCAGGGCAATTCCTGTGCCTCAGTGGTGATCCAGAGGGTCGGGATTTCAGGATCTGACCCCGATCCCGTTGCCGATCCTGTTGCAGCCGGTGCAGCAGGTGTCGTGTCACGGCCAGGGCGATTCCTGGGCCTCAGTGGTGATCCAGAGGGTCGGGATTTCAGGATCTGACCCCGATCCCGTTGCCGATCCCGTTGCAGCCGGTGCTGCAGGTGACGTGGCACGGCCGGGGCGATTCCTGGGCCCTGGTGGTGATCCAGAGGGTCGGGATTTCAGGATCTGACCCCGATCCCGTTGCCGATCCCGTTGCAGCCGGTGCTGCAGGTGACGTGGCACGGCCGGGGCGATTCCTGGGCCCTGGTGGTGATCCAGAGGGTCGGGATTTCAGGATCTGACCCCGATCCCGTTGCCGATCCCGTTGCAGCCGGTGCTGCAGGTGACGTGGCACGGCCGGGGCGATTCCTGGGCCCTGGTGGTGATCCAGAGGGTCGGGATTTCAGGATCTGACCCCGATCCCGTTGCCGATCCCGTTGCAGCCGGTGCTGCAGGTGACGTGGCACGGCCGGGGCGATTCCTGGGCCCTGGTGGTGATCCAGAGGGTCGGGATTTCAGGATCTGACCCCGATCCCGTTGCCGATCCCGTTGCAGCCGGTGCTGCAGGTGACGTGGCACGGCCGGGGCGATTCCTGGGCCCTGGTGGTGATCCAGAGGGTCGGGATTTCAGGATCTGACCCCGATCCCGTTGCCGATCCCGTTGCAGCCGGTGCTGCAGGTGACGTGGCACGGCCGGGGCGATTCCTGGGCCCTGGTGGTGATCCAGAGGGTCGGGATTTCAGGATCTGACTCCGATCCCGTTGCAGCCGGTGATGCAGGTGACGTGGCACGGCAAGGGCGATTACTGGGCCTCGGTGGTGCGGAACCCCGGCAGCCGGCAGGTGCTGATCCACCAGAGCAGCCGGCGCTGGAGCCAGGATCCCTTCCGGAAGAGCCCGGGGATGATCCAGTGCGTGCAATTCCACCCGCTCCGGCCCTACTTCCTGGTGGCTTCCCAGCGATCCGTGCGGATCTACAACCTGCTGCGCCAGGAGCTCACCAAGAAACTCCAGAGCAACTGCCAGTGGATCTCCAGCATGGCCGTGCACCCCGGAGGTGCGGGATCGCCCTGGGAATGCCGGGATCCACCTGGGAATGCAGGGATCACCCCTGGGGCGATGCGGGGATCACCCTGGGAATGCTGGGATCCCCCTGGGAATGTGAGGATCTCCCTGGGACAATGCGGGGATCACCCTGGGGGAATGCGGGGATCGCCCCGGGAATGTGGGGATCACCCTGGGAATGTGGGGATCAGCCCTGGGGGAATGCGGGGATCGCCCCCTGAATGCCAGGATCCTCCTGGGAATGCGGGGATCACCCTGGGAATGCCGGGATCACTCCAGGGAATGCCAGGATCACCCTGTGAATGTGGGGATCCCCCTGGGGGAATGAGGGGATCACCCTGGGAATGCCGGGATCACTCCAGGGAATGCCAGGATCACCCTGTGAATGTGGGGATCCCCCTGGGGGAATGCCGGGATGGCCCCCTGAATGCCGGGATCCTCCCGGGGGATCCGGGGATCCCGCTGATTCCGGGTTTTCCCCTAGGGGATAACGTGATCTGCGGGAGCTACGACAGCAAGCTGGCCTGGTTTGACCTGGACCTGTCCACGCGGCCCTACCGGCTGCTGCGGTGAGTCACGGGATCCGCCGGGATCCGCTGGGGTTGTCCCGGGAGCATTCCCAGTGTCCCTCCTGGCTCTGCAGCCACAAATCCCAGCTTGTCCCAGGTTTTTGTGGGGGTTGGAGCCCCGTGTTCCATCATTGTCCCGGGCTGTTATCCCAAATTATCCCGGGTTGTTATCCCAGTTTTTCCTGGGTTGTTATCCCAGATTATCCTGTGTTGTGATCCCAAATTATCCTGGGTTGTTACCCCAAATTATCCCGGGTTATGCTCCAAAATTATCCCGGGTTGTTGTCCCAGTTTTTCCTGGGTTGTGATCCCAAATTATCCCAGGTTGTTATCCCAAATTATCCCAGGTTGTTATCCCAAATTATCCCAGGTTGTTAACCCAAATTATCCTAGGTTGTTATCCTAGTTTTTCCTGGGTTGTTATCCCAAATTATCCCGGGTTGTTATCCCAGTTTTTCCTGGGTTGTTATCCCAAATTATCCCGGGTTGTTATCCCAAATTATCCCGTGTTGTTATCCCAAATTATTCCAGATTGTTATCCCAAATTCTCCCAGGTTGTTATCCCAGTTTTTCCTGGGTTGTTATCCCAGATTTTCCTGGGTTTTCAACACAGATTATCCCAGGTTGTCATCCCGAATTATCCTGGGTTGTTATCCTAGTTTTTCCTGGGTTGTGATCCCAAATTATCCCGGGTTGTTGTCCCAGTTTTTCCTGGGTTGTTATCCCAGATTATCCCAGGCTGTTATCCCAAATTATCCCGGGTTGTTATCCCAAATTATCCCGGGTTGTTATCCCAGTTTTTCCCCGGTTGTTATCCCAGTTTTTCCCCGGTTGTTATCCCAAATTATCCCGGGTTGTTATCCCAAGTTATCCCAGGCTGTTATCCCAGTTTTTCCTGGGTTGTTATCCCAGATTATCCCGGGTTGTTATCCCAAATTATCCCGGGCTGTTATCCCAGTTTTTCCTGGGTTGTTATCCCAAATTATCCAGGTTTGTCCCAGTTTTTCCTGGGTCGTGATCCCAAATTCTCCCAGGTTGTTATCCCAGTTTTTCCTGCACTGTTAGTCCGTATTTTTGTAGGTTGTAATCCCGATTTTTCCTGGGTTGTTATCCCAGGTTTTTACCCCAAATTATCCCGGGTTGTTATCCCAGTTTTCCTGGGCATTTATCCCAGTTTTTTTGGCACTTATCCTCTTTTTTTTCCCAGTATTTATCCTGTTTTTCCGGGTTCTGATTCCCGGTTTTTCCAGCGCTGGTTGCTGGTGCTAATTCCCATTTTTCCGGGTTCTAATTCCCGTTTTTTCCCGGCGTTTATCCAGTTTTTCCTGGCACTGATTCCCGGCATTTATCCCATTTTTCGGGGTGCTGATTCCTGGTGTTTTTCTCATTTTTCCGGGCTCTAATTCCCGTTTTTCCCAAGCTCTAATTCCCATTTCCCAGGTGCTAATTCCCTTTTTCCAGGCTCTCATTCCGGGTGCTAATTCCTGTTTTTCCCAGCACTTATTCCCCTTCTTTCCCATTTTCCCAGTCTCTGATTCCTGTTTTTCCCGGTGCCAATTCCCATTTTCCCAGCTCTAATTCCCATTTTCCCAGCTCTAATTCCCATTTTCCCAGCTCTAATTCCCATTTTCCCAGCTCTAATTCCCATTTTCCCAGCTCTAATTCCCATTTTCCCAGCTCTAATTCTCATTTTTCCAGGCTCTGATTCCCATTTTCCCAGCTCTAATTCCCATTTTTCCAGGCTTTGATTCCCAGTACCAATTCCCATTTTTCCAGGCACTGATTCCTGTTTTTCCCTGTTTTCCTGGTCTCTAATTCCCGTTTTTCCCGGTGTTTTTCCTTTCTGGGCTCAAATTCCTGTTTTTCCCGGGCTCTAATTCCTCTTTTACCCAGTGTTAATCCCGTTTTCCTGGACTGTTTTTCCCGGTGTTTTTTCCCGTTTTTCTGGGCTCCGATTCCCGTTTTTCCCAGTGTTTATCCCAGCTTTTCCTGGTGTTTATCCCGGTTTTTCCTGGTGTTTATCCCAGTTTTTCCCGGTGTTTATCCCGTTTCTCTGGGCTCTAATTCCCGTTTTCCCAGCGCTGATTTCCATTCTTTTTCCGGACTCTAATTCCCGTTTTCCCGGCGTTTTTCCTGTTTTTCCCGGTCTCTGATTCCCATTTTTCCCCAGACTCTGATTCCCATTTTTCCTGGTGTTCTTCCTGTTTTTTCCAGGCTCTAATTCCTGTTTCTCCCGGTGTTTATCCCAGTTTTTCCTGGTGTTTATCCCATTTTTCTGGGCTCTGATTCCCATTTTTCCCAGTGTTAATTCCTGTTTTTCCAGGCTCTAATTCCCGTTTTTTCACAGTGTTTATCCTGGTTTTTCTTGGTGCTGATTCTCGTTTTTCCCGTTTTTCTCGGTCTCTGATCCCAGTTTTTCCTGGTGGTTTTTTCCATTTTTCCGGGTTCTAATTCCCATTTATCCCGGCTCTGATTCCCATTTTTCTGGTCTCTGATTCCCGTTTTCCCTGGTGTTTCTCCCATTTTCCTGGTGCTGATTCCCATTTTTCCCGGTGTTTTTCTGGGCTCTGATTCCCGTTTTCCCGGTGTTTTTCTGGTGTTTTTCCCGGTGTTTTCCCAGGCTGTGATTCCCATTTTCCCAGTGTTTTTCCCAGTGTTTTCCCAGGCTCCGATTCCCGTTTTTCCTGGTGTTTTTCCCCTTTTCCGGGCTCTGATTCCTGGTGTTTTTCCCGTTGTTTTCCGCTCTGATTCCCGCTGTTCTCCGGTTGTTTTCCCGTTGTTTTTCCCGGTTCTGATTCCGGCTGTTCTCCAGTTGTTTTCCCGTTGTTCCTGGCTCTGATTCCGGCTGTTCTCCAGTTGTTCCCGGCTCTGATTCCGGCTGTTCTCCGTTTGTTTTTCCCGTTGTTCCCGGCTCTGATTCCGGCTCTTCTCTGGTTGTTCTCCCGTTGTTGTTCCCGGCTCTGACTGACTCCAGCTGTTCTCCGGTTGTTCTCCCATTGTTTCCTGCTCTGATTCCCACTGTTCTCCCATTGTTTCCAGCTGTTCTCCCGTTGTTCCCGGCTCTGATTCTGGCTGTTCTCCGGTTGTTTTTCCCGTTGTTGTTCCCGGCTCTGATTCCCGCTGTTCTCCCGTTGTTTCCGGCTCTGATTCTGGCTCTGACTCCGGCTGTTCTCTGGCTGTTCTCCCGTTGTTGTTTCCCGGCTCTGACTGATTCACGCTGTTCTCTGGTTGTTCTCCCGTTGTTTCCCGGCTTTGATTCTGGCTGTTCTCCGGCTGTTCTCTCGTTGTTTTTTCCGGCTCTGACTGACTCCAGCTGTTCTCCGTTTGTTTTTCCCGTTGTTGTTTCCGGCTGTTCCCTGGCTGTTCTCCCGTTGTTGTTCCCAGCTCTGAATCCGGCTGTTCTCCGGCTGTTCCCCGGCTGTTCTCCTGTTGTTGTTCCCGGCTCTGACTCCGGCTGTTCCCGGCTGTTCTCCGGCTGTTCTGCGGTTGTTGTTCCTGGCTCTGACTGACTCCGGTTGTTCTCTGGTTATTTTTCCCCTTGTTGTTCCCGGCTCTGACTCCGGCTGTTCCCGGCTGTTCTCCGGCTGTTCTGCGGTTGTTGTTCCTGGCTCTGACTGACTCCGGCTGTTCTCCGGTTGTTGTTCCCGTTGTTGTCTCCGGCTGTTCCCCGGTTGTTCCCCGCGCAGGCACCACGGCCGCGCCGTGCGCTCGGTGGCGTTCCACCGCCGGTACCCGCTCTTCGCCTCCGCCTCCGACGACGGCTCCGTCATCGTCTGCCACGGCATGGTCTACAGGTACGGGATCCCGGGGATCCCGCCGGCAACCGCTGCGGGATCCCGCCGAGGGAACCACGGGAACCACGGGAACCGCTCCCAGGATCCCGCTGAGGGAACCACGGGAACCATGGGAACCGCTGCGGGATCCTGCTGAGGGAACCACGGGAACCGCTGCCGGGATCCCGCTGTGGGATCTGTGGGAACCACGGGAACCGCTGCCGGGATCCCTCTGTGGGAACCACGGGAACCACGGGAACCGCTCCTGGGATCCCGCTGAGGGAACCACGGGAACCACAGGAACCGCTCCCGGGATCCCGCTGAGGGAACCACGGGAACCGCTCCCAGGATCCCTCTGTGGGAACCACGGGAACTGCTCCCAGGATCCCGCTGTGGGAACCACGGGAACCGCTCCTGGGATCCCGCTGTGGGATCTGTGGGAACCCCGGGAAATATTTATGGGATTTGTTTGTGGGATCTGTGGGAATCCCAGGATTTTTTTGTGGGATTGGTTTGTGGGATTTGTAGGAATCCTGGGAATCATTCCTGGGATCCCTCTGTGGGATCTGTGGGAATCCCAGGAATTATTTATGGGATTTGTTTATGGGATTTATGGGATTTATTTATGGGATTTATTTACGGGATTTGTGGGAATCACAGGATTTATTAGTGGGATTTGTTTGTGGGATCTATGGGATTTATTTATGGGATTTATGGGATTTTTAAAATGGGATTTATGGGATTTATTTTTGGGATTTGTTTACAGGATTTATTTATGGGATTCATGGGAACCACAGGATTTATTTATGGGATTTGTTTGTGGGATTTATGGATTTATTTATGGGGTTTATTTACAGGATTTATGGGAATCCCAGGATTTATTTATGAGATTTATGGGATTTTTTAAAAGGAGTTAACGGGATTTATTTACAGGATTTATTCATGGGATTTATGGGAATTACAGGCTTTATTTATGGGATTTATATATGGAATTTACAGATTTATTTATGGGATTTATGGATTTGTTTATGGCAATGGCAGGATCTGTTT
>WBNO01003384.1:75036-163810 GCA_013400575.1 Peucedramus taeniatus | reverse complement strand
ATGGGAGTTAAACAAATAGATGAGTGCAATCCTAGAGCAAGACAACTTTGGACACTCAATTTTGGATACTTTGGATACAATTTTACTCAGCTACTTGCCTCAACCTGTATCAAACCATGAGGAGAGTTCCTGAGTCAGTACAATGTCATAGTTTTCTCACTGGCAGCTGCTGCTTTCATACTTCATTCTTTGTGTCCCTGAACCTGACAAGGAAACATTCCAGGTGACACCTTTGAGCAAGCCACAGCTTATGAGCTAACCAATCCACAGTGTAACAGAAGACCAACATGACCAGTGACCTCATCCTGACAGCTAGGGTACACTGAGGAATGGGAGCTACATCATCTAAGACAGGCATAATAAAATTCATGCAAGATTCATGCACTTTTTAGCTTCTGTGGAAGCTGCCTACTCCAGTAACAAACACTCCAGAACTATTGTGTAACCAGCAAACGGGGTATGGTGGATGTCAAGACTGCAATTCTTTCCCTGGTTTAAAGGCACCCATCAGGAGAACTAGCTGGCAGACAGCACAGGAAAGCACCAGTGTGGGTTGTTCTCCCTCAAAAGCTGTGTAACAAAGGCAGACATTCCACACTGGAGACTTCAGGCCCTGTTTCCAGCCCTGGCCTTGAACAATGCCTTAATCTGCTAGAAGAGATTAATCATAAAAAGAGCAAATCTGGGAGAGCTCTGAACACAGAAAAAGGGTTATGAAGTCAATGCGCAGGAATGAACAAATGCTAAAAAAGAGAGTGAAATTAATATCCCAGTTTAAGAATTTAGAGATTTTGATTTTTGCAAATTTTACGAGACCCAGAAGAAGGAAGACTGTCACACAGAAAGTTGAAGAAGCAAGCTTGGCAGTTAGAGGAAAGTGAACTGAATGAAGGAAAAAAATTGATCTTTTGCTTTGTTTAAATGCTTTGTGCCTGAACAGAAACCAGATTTTAGCAAGCGACCCCAACTGAAATCTAATAACTATAAAAATAGTTAGCTGAAAGGTGGACCTTCAGTTCTTCACAAAAGAGTAATGAGCAAAGGACTCAGAATATAAGGGATCTGAATGCTAAGCTTAGTTCTGACAGTGATCCATTGATTTCCAGTCCATAAAACCAAGATAATAAAGCTTTCTTCCACTTACAGAGATAAAGGAATGAATGCAGCCCATTCAAACACTACTGTGATGAGTGGTCTGCAAAGGACCATTAAAAGATTGGACCATTATAATAATCCAGGCTCTCTTAATAAGAATTAAAAGAATAAATATGTCTCATTTCTCCAGATACCATCCATTTCCTGCAGTGAAAAAGGCAGATGCTGAAAAAGGACCATGAGTTCAAAAGCAAAAAGAGATTGGTACAAATCAAATATTTCAGGAAGCAAAGTATAGCTGACCATGCAATCTACTTACTTACATTTTTTAATTCACATGTGATTCTAAGACACAACAATGTTGTTCAAGGGAAGAAGTAATGAGTGATGGGCTCTGACTCTGTGCACAAAGGAGCAAATACCTTCTCAAAGGTGAATGCCCAGAGTTTATATTCATCCGGCTGATATGCAGAGTCTTATTTTGACACACTGTATATTTAGTTTTCAAGAGTAACCCTAATTTTTTACACCAGTAACTCTTCTCAAAAGCTCTTCTTTACAGTTCTTGTTTGCTTTTGAGTTAAATCACATTATAGAATGATAATTTGGAAAAGAGAAAGAAATTACATTAAAAATTCACCTAGTTCAGCTATTTCACATAAAGTTAATGTAAATTAAATTAGTCTATGTATAAATAAAATAAAAGAATAAATAAATGTGATTACAGCTATGATGCTTGGGAGTATACACACATACTTTTTTACTCAATTCAGATAATTGTTAATGTCAATATTAAAAAAGCATTAATTATACCTTAGCAACTATTATGTTGTATTTACCAGCATCAAAATACTGTTCTCAGTCCATATTTGACATTACCCAGAATGTTGTCAGATTGCATTCCAAATACAGATGTGAGAAAGAATTTGGTCAGCGTTTCCCGCATTGCATTTATGGAGTAGTTTATTTCTTCTGGTTTAGGAAAATACTTGACTTTGTTTTATATAGATAGAGCCCTTTTAAGTAAGATTTGATGGGGATTTTTTTTGTTTTGCTTTCTGCTATCATTACAGAAATGAGGATCATTGAAACAGAAGTGTGCCCATTAATTAAACTTCATTAAATACACTGAAGGTATTCATGGACAGACTTTTTTTTTAGAATTGAGAGGAAAAATGCATTTCTTCATATACAAAATTCTCATTTTTGAATTTATAAAATACAGTAAAAATTATAATACATCACTTCCATCTGTCAAAAGTAATTACTTTTGTAGCTTGAAACAATTTGCCTTTGGTGACTAGGGTCACATGATTTATATTATGCCAGAATGTGCATTGTTACAAAGGCCTTACGTGAAAATTCACAAACTTTTGGTCTTTCTGTAAGCAGCTAATGCTGTATTAAATGGAATTGTTCCAGAACTTTACAGTGAAAAAGATCTGCTTGCAGTAAAACAATAAGCATCTTTCAGATGTTGAATACTGCTTTGTTAATCAGTTCTACATCAATTGTTTTCATTATTTAGCCCTTCTGCACAGAATGCACATTAATCCCCAGCCTCTTTCTCATTAGAACTTCCTCCAAAATCTGCACTATACTGTGCACACTATGGAGAACACAATGCAGTTGATAAAGAAAAATGATAGCATTATGTCTGCTCCAACATTACTATAAACAGTCAACATTTTAAAATATTACCACACTGTTTCAATACTTATTCCTGGACATTTATCTCCTATTATTTCATATTACCATATTGTTTCACATTGTTTGCTGCTGGGTCAACAGAGTAAGTTACAGACATAAACAAGCTCACTAGATTTCTGTCTTTGACTATGCATTAACATTATACTTATTAGAAAAGATAACCATAATCCATATAAATGCCTCCAAAGGAAATAGAAAAATTCTCAGATGACTTCTGAATTCATGACTTGCATATTTTGCCCTTTGCTCTGCCTTGTTCATTATTCATGACTCAGGATAACAGATACCAGGACACATTAACATTTCTAACTGAAAAGAAAAATCAATTTTTGTACCCTTTTCTACCAGTGGAAATACTTCTCAACTACAGGCAAAAAGTATCTTTCTGTGCATATTAAAATCTTTCCCTAAAGCGAGTTCCATACTTTAATGAAGAGCTTTCAATGCCAGCATTAAGTATCACATACACTTGCCATGCTGGATTTCCACTGTCAAGTGCTGGTACTTTTCAGCCATTTTCTTTGCAGTGTTGTAAAGGACTGAAGAGGATGCTGGGTAAAAGACACCTAGCATCTAATTTCATACGAGCTGGCATAAGTGGAAACTCATATAACTCTAACTTTCAAAACGAGAACTTCAGAAAGTCACCTTTGCCCAGACAAAGTGCAGAAGTTGCCAATGAACATCACAAATAGAACTAAGATTTCCAGTCATTGTTCAGCTGAAAGGAACTATAAAAATGTGGAGCTCCGTACTGAAGTCTCAATGATTTCTGGATGAAATCTGCCCATACTGCAAGTTTAAAAGGCTCTGTTTCCACAGGAAAATCAGCCTGTATCTCAAAAGCCTCTTCAACTTGTACAACTACAACTGGAACTTGCTTTGCAAGCAGAATTTTTCTGATTTTCAGAACTGAGAAATAAACCATCTTTTTTTCCAAGATCTCTAGGGTGTTTACAAGGAGCACAGCAAAAGAAGATTAGTGGAGCGAAGAGATTTGACAGAGATGGCAGCTCTTTTCAGTAAGACACCAATTTTAAAATCATCTTTCAGAGGAAATAAAACACTTTCAGCTGTGGCTAAAGAAGGAATAATACAACTGATATGAAAAAAATATATTGTGCTAAGAACACAAACTCAAGATTCATGAACACTTTGCTTTTCTGAATTTCTACATTGAATGAGAAAGTAACTTCAGAGTTTATTTGTTTCCCAAGTTTTAATTTACTTATAAATTTGTATATAAATCAAATAATAATAGGACTCACCACTAGGAGTAACATAATGAAATACATGAAAACAATTTTTGTTATAAATCATGACAGTCACAAAAAAAAATACTAAGAAATGGCAAATGCTTTGGTAGTGTCAAGTTCTCTGCTTTGTTTCTACTTTCAATTTCTTTAGTTGTGAGTTCTGTGTAATACTGCAGAGATAAGCAAAACAGATAAAGTGTATAGAAAGCTTAGATTCTTGCATAGTGTACAATCTGCACTTTTTTCTAGTGACTTGACTGTTTAGGAAACATTTCTAAAATCACAGATTTTCCTGGATGCTCGTGAATTTACTGATGCTAGCAAATTTTTTCTTTTGAAATAATACAAAAAATATTCATATTGCAATTCATATTGCAATGAAAGCCTTAACAGATAAATCCCTCTGGTATAATGGACTCATTTCATATATTTTAAAAAATTCTTTAAAATGCTATTATTCTTTAAAATGCAACATGGATTTCCAGCACCATCAGGGCCACTGTCATATATTTGCCTATTTTCTTCATCAAACAACAGTATAGCAAACTTCACCCTTTAATCTCAGAATACTTTAAAAATACAAACCTCTGTGTTCATAGGATAGTTTGGATTGTAAGAGATCTCTGAGTCCTAGTCTAACCCCACTGCAATGGGCAAGGATATTTTCTACTGCACCAGGTTGCTCAAAGGCCCAGTTCACCTGATCTTGAAAATTTCCAGGGATCCCCATTCCCATCTACCACATCTCTGGGCATCCTGTGCTACTGTTTTACCACCCTCTTTTTAAAAACCATCTTCCTCACATCTAGTTTAAAACTATCCTCTTCCACTTTAAAACCATTCCCCCTTATTCTATCACTACATGCCTTTGTAAAGAAAATCCATCTTCCTGTAGGCCCCTTTTAGGTACTGGAAGATGCTCTAAGGTCTCTCCAGAGCCTTCTCTTCTCCAGGCTGAACAGCCCCAGTTCTCTCAGCCTCTCTCCACAGGAGAAGTGCTTCAGCTCTCTGATCATCTTTGCAGCCTCCTCTGGACTTTTTCCAACAGGTCCACATCCTTCTTATTTTGGGAGCCCCAGAGCTGGATGCAGCACTGCAGGTGGGGTCTCACCAGGGGCACAATCCCATCCCTCACCCTGCTGCCCACGCTGCTCTGGATGCAGCCCAGGCCACGTTTGGCTTTCGGGGCTGCGAGTGCACATTGCTGGGTCATGTCCAGCCTCTCCTTCACAGCACCCCCAAATCCTTCTGGGGAGGGCTGCCCTCGATCTGTTCATCCCCCAGCCTGGATTGGTACTGGGGTTGCCCTGACCTGTGTGTAGCACAAGCACTTGGCTTTGTTGAACCTCATAATGTTGCCATGGACCTCCTCTTGATCTAGTCCAGGTCCATCTGGATGGCACCCCATCCTTCAAATGTTTCAACAGCACCACTCAGCTTGTTGCTGTCTGCAGATTTGTGAGAGTGCACTGGATCCCACATCTCATTCACAAAATATTTAAAAATTAGAAAGATTAGGTAAGGAAAAGCAAAATGTGGGAATTTGTATAGATTTACTTATGAGTATAGAACCTAACAGCACTGAAGGAAAATAAACTCCAAATTCTGTTTCATGAATTCTCTCAAAATTTATCATACAAAAATTGAAAAGGAAGAAAGAAGTGAAGTATGCCTTTACTTTTTTTTGTATCCAGAACTGCTTATTTGTTTCTCTGTTTTAATTGCTGAACTGTTAGTGGGATCATTTTGATCTGATACTAACAAGCAAAAGGATAAATGTTCACAGTAGAAAATATGCCTCATCTCCACTGCAATTCACTTTCTCTTCAAAAACATACGTCATTCCATCCTGTTTGTTGACAAAACCATCACTGAACTTCAAGAAAACAGAACAGCTGTTTCAAGAAGCTGAAATTGCAATAAGATACAAAGTTCCAGAAAGAGATCATTTGAATTATCTTTTACAAGGGCCGTGCAGTGAGCAGCCATGAGAGAACTTGGAGGATTTGCATTAGAAATGCTTTTAGCCATTTGATCAGTCTGACTCATGTCAGTGATAGGCATTATCTTCATGATCGCTCTGTTTGCTGCACAGCAATTCTGTGCTCTTACGTGCGAATCCAGGGTGTTAGCCCGGATTTACTGCCCTCCTATCCTACTGCACAGACCTACATCAGCCCCGTGTCCCAGTTCTCTGTGTTGCAAATGCCTCTTGCCAAGTCCACACTGTTCCATTTTTCTCCCTTTTCCTTTCTACCACTATTCTTTTTTTCTTCTCTCTGCTCTCTGTTCCAAATGTTTTATCTCCCTTTCTTTACTAGGGGGTCAAAACAAGCAAACACAGACCCTGCTCTATGACTCTGACTCCTCAGGTTGGCAGATACTTTCTGACTACTTCATTACCCACATTTTTTCATATAATTAAACCATGACTGTTAGGAAATGACTTGTCAAGTATTTTACCACCAAAATACCATGGGAATGAATCCACTGTCAACAAATGGCAAGCAAGCAAACGAAAATTTTTATCCATAATATAAAGGTTCTAAGTTGTTTACCAATTAAATATCTTATGTGAATATGATTACTTTGTTTGATCCAATCTTACCCTGTGTCAAAATGATTATTTTTCAAATTTAATTAAGTCACAAACACCCTTCTTCTTCCCCTCAAACAAACAAAAGCCCTAGTTTCTCTGTTTGCTAAGAAGTAAAAATATTAATAGAGGAAAAACTAAAAGAAATCTTATTGGTGGTGCTTAGATCTTCCAAGACAGTTATTACATTAAAAGTCTCTCTTCTTGAGGACAATGCTTTAACCAAGACTAGCAGGGAAAAAAGGCTAGAACATGGAAAAGACTAAAGACTAGACACAGAAATATGTTTGGATAAAAGGTGGTTAATCCCAAAGACTTGAATTAGAGGATTATGGGGCTTCTGTAGGGCAGATGGTTGTTTATTCATGTCACAGGACATAAAAAGTAAACAGAGGGGAAAAAAAGAATAATCTTTCACTGACTAGAGACTTCTCCATCCTGGATACGCCTAGTAGTATGGCATTCTTCAAAACCATTCAATAAACTCCAGTTTGCCTACAGACTTTGCAAAGGCACTAAGTAGTTTTGCTTCTCAGTTTTCAGTTATATCCCTCATCTCTTTTCAGCAGTTTATAACTGTTATCCTGCAAGTGTCCTGTGTGGCAAATCTTCACAAGCTGCATTCATAGGGAAAATCATTAACACTCAGAGAAATTATAGCATAGAAAGAAGGTCACAACGCACAAGTCTGCCCTTTGAAGTTCCCCTCTGTGAATGAGCACTACATTATAATGACTGCATCCTCTCATCCTTTCCATTCTTAACAAATAATGTGTTGTATTGTTCTCACAGGCTTAGGAGAGCATTCCATCTCAAATGAACTCATTTTGCAAATGTGACTAATGTCAAACAAAAGATAAGAATCTGTAGGTTTTTTAATAATAAGTTGAATCAAGAAGCTAATTATGAAAAATTAAACTCCCTGTAGATATAAATATATACAACTGCAAACATAAAATCTGGGACAAATTTATGTTAATTTGGATTAAACACTATATTTCATTGTCACTTTACCTGAGCGTAGTATTAAAAATTTAAATTTTGAATTCACATTATCTTAGCTTTATAGTACACAAGAACTTGTAGTGTCAAAACACTTTTTTATTTTCTAGCTGAAGCATCTGGCTAAAAGCAACACATGACTTTTTCTCATCTATAATTTATGCAGACTGTGAGCCTTTTATTTAGTGAGGAATGCACATCATGGAAGCAAAACATGTCATATGCACAATTTTCAACTGCGTTACAATCAAGCATTGTATCATGACATAAATCAAGTTTTACAGCACAACTAGTTTAGAAAAAAGAATGTAGATGACATGCTTTTTACTGCTTAGTCATATGTGTGATGCTATAAAAAGATGTAATCCTTACAACCTTCTTATCAGAGAGATATTTTAACCCTGGACTTCAAAAGTCCATCTGCTATCCACCACCAGTCGGAATTTCTCTGGTTTGAATCTTACTCTTCCACCAATACACTTCTCTTTTGCAGTGCTGAAACTACATTCATGATGATATTTTTTTCAAAATATGCTCATAAAAAGAAACTTTCAGAAAATCATAAAGATAACTCACCAGCCTTCATATTGAAGTATTTGTACAGATGTAATTCACACATCTTCTCAAAAAACATCAATGTATTTGGAAAGAAGACTAAAAATTTCAATCAAAGATGAGGCAGAGCTTTGCAAAAACATTGCAGTCTTGGCACAGATGCAATTAATAATTATGTGCAGATGATTTTCACAGCAGATATATAAGTGCTTTACTTAGTAACATCTGCACAGACATTTGAGAGCAGACTTTATCTGGTATGCCAATACATTATCATAGCAAAGGTTTATCATACTAATAGTTAATCATCATTTTTTCTTAAAGAAAATAATTCAGAATTTTCTTAAAGGCATCTTATGTGAATATGATTACTTTGACTCCCTGTCGCCCTGATCTGGGTGACAGCTCCCAGAAAAAACAGGTTTGACTTTCAAGACTTCTTCCAAATTAAAATTAGGAAACTATAAATGCTGTCTTTGAAAGTGCACAAGCAAGCAAAGTAATTTCTTCTTTATTTCATTTTTAAAGTTTTGTAGTATATACCAAGCAGAAGTTATTCCATGTATTTTACAGGTCCTCCACATACATGTGGATTTGCTTCAAAGTCAGATATTTAAATATTTATTACTTACCAATCTTTTTTTCATTCATGCTTGTGCCTGATATTAAAATTTTTTACCACTTTCTATTTTTATGTTGCTATACTTGAAAAGATTTCTTAAAAATTTGAGTGAAATGACCGCTTAAAACTTACAGAAACTGTCATGTTCAGCTTCTATTGGCTTCTAGCAGAAAAATCTAGTCTGCAAACATCAGTCTTTGCAAGAAAGTGGCTGAGCATTTGCATTTGTTAAAATAGGTTATCTTGAAAGTGCTTAAGTTAACGGGATTCCTTTTTTGTAATTAAAACACAAATCCTCACTCAAATTGATGCATATGAGAGATTTCCTACTAAATTCAGGAAGGCAAAAATATTCTGACCAGATTAATTCAACAAAATAATCTCATTGTCTAGGTCTTTCTGCAAATTCTTCAAATACACATTTAAAATATAAATTTTAAAGTCAAATGTAGGAAACACACTTTGATGGTTTTATAATCAATGATAATGCCCCTTTCAACAAATAAACTTGGCTACACCTAAAAAAGAAACAGAACTCCCACTGACTGCAGAGCCTAGATTTCTCTACTGCAAAGCAGTATGGAGATGCCACTGGCCATCAGGGATCTGCAGCTCCCACCTTGTCACCCCAGAGACCAAACCTCTGCTTTCAGACTGCTTTACTCAGCATTCCTGATGGCACTGCTCTTCCTGCTGATTACCTTTATGGGTCTCACCAGAAACCAGTGAGGTGGTTGGCTGGGTGAAACAGCCTTCAGGAATACACTCACAATCACTGTTACATTTTCTCCTTCACCACATTCATTTTTCTTCTCTGTCATTTTCTTGACTTCTATTCTATTCTTCTTTCTAACCAGTTCCAAAACTGCCCAGCTTTTGAATTGACTTCATGCTATCACCACCATCATAACTAGTATGAGAAACTCAGACATAGTTAGCAATATTGCCCAGACTGATAGCAAAAGGAAAGGAGAAGAAAAGAAAAGCAATTAGTATAGACCCAAACTAAAGTCTGGAGATTAAAGTCCACCTATTCTCAAATATGTTTTCATATTCCTGTACCTATTGCACCAAACAAAAAAAAACACCAATGGGAAAGGAGTTTCCTTATTTGTTTTTTCTTTTTTTTTTTATGAGTACTATGGTCCTAAATTTAATAAATAAAGTTAGCAAATACAAATGAGCCCAAAAAAACTCATTTTATTACCTCTCCTTTTCCCCAGTAGTAACAATTTGCACATGTGAGGATCCCTTTAACAGGTGGGATTTCTTTCCTTCTGAGGATTTTATAGAATATGAAAGAAAAATAGTCATTCATTATTTCACTTTAATATTCCAGTTATCAACTCATTTTCTGGTTTTGACTGTAGTTATTACAGATGTCGGTAGCAATAACTTTTAAAAAAATTCTTTCTGTGGAAGAAAAACCTTTTTTTAAGGGCCCACCAACCATAAAGAGCTGTTCTGTTGCTGCAACTGTGAAAGTAAAGTGGTACATTTACATATTTTTTTTCCATCCTTATAATAGGAATTATCTATAGAGACAAAAGGAGGATGGTCAATGTGCTGGTTTAGATTATGATTTGATAAAATTCATTAGAAAAATACTCATCCTTTGATCCACTCTGTTCTGCAGGAGACCAGAAATGTTAGCAGACATGTACAGAGCCAAAGTTTCTCAGTTTTGTAGGGAGAACTGAAATTTTCTGCACTGAGGGCTAGTGGTGTCCTGTATTTCAGGTGAGGGAGGCAGAGGAGATGGAGGTGAGAGTTAAGGATTCAGGGCCAGGTTTGTTGTTCCTGCTTCCTTCAGGCCATGGCTGTCACTGCCTGAGCAACCACTCAGCTCATCCCCTCCCTGTCTTCAGCAGCAGCCACTGCACCAAACACTAACCTCTCTTACAGCAGCAACAGCAAGCTCAGCATGCAAAATAATCAGCTGGGCAATTTCACCAACCCTAATTATTCTGGGCTGCTGCCTACTTAGATTAGTCCTGAAACTCATCCAAGATATCACCTACACAATCAGCTGCAAAGTCCGACATGCTTTCTTCTTCTACCACTTTTGCCAAAGATGCACAAACAAACCCTCAGTTGGAAAGGGCATAATTTTATTTATGCAAACTGTGATCATGCTGGTAACCCCAGCCACTCTATTGAGTTTATTACCAGTCACACACAAACATGTAGAAATGGCTGATGGCAAATGCTGCTCTAGTTCAGAGCACACAAGGGGCTGGCACTTATCTCTGAGGATACATTCAATTGCTAATTTTACTCATTTGCATCTTGTTAGAAATTCAAGCCAATCCAAGTAACACAATACATCAGTCTTAGAGACACAGAAAATTCAGTTCTTTTCAGCAAACATGAAATACTTCATTTATTTAACAGTCTCAATATGTCACTTCTACATGAAAAGGCCTCGTAGAGCATGTGATGCCAAGCTTGAGTATCCACAGTTTACATAAATATTTTTTGCTTTGGTTCATTGCAAGTACTTTAAGGTGGAAGTGCCTTTACAAAGCATTTCACCCTGTGCTCCTTCAGGCAGGTGTTACCCGCCCACACTGCCAGGAAGGAACGTGTGGTCAGCACAAACCCTCCCTGGCATCAGCCTGCCACAGGACCCCCTGTGCCACCAGGAGCTCAGTGTTTGCCCCATAAGAGCTGGCAAGGGACTGTTTTCCCCCCTCTCAGCCCATCCCACCAGAGAGGAGGCTGAGGGTGCATGAGAAGCTGGGACAGCTGGCCCCAGCTTGACCAAAGGGATGCCACATACCAAACAATGTGATGGTCAGCAATAAAAACTGCAGGGGAAGAAAATAAAATCTGAAAGAACAAGAGTGCTTCTGCAGTCCACAGGAAAAAGACTTCATGTCTGTTCTCATTCTTTGACAAATGCATTAATCAGGAAATAGATGATGAAATCGAGCTCTTTTAATTCCTTTCTCCAATATTTGACTTTCAGTTGTCATAAAACTAATTTTTTCCCTTTTAAATATTATCTGTTTCATCAAATTAATACAGCTTCTAGATTTGCTGTAGTAAAATATTGTATTGAACTTCAACAGTCATGAATTAAGTAATTTCCAATTTTCAAGTACATAAAATGTATTTAATGAATAATTTGATCCTAATATATGAATCTCTATTTTCTCCTCAAGTAATTTTAGAACTGCATCCCCTCTCTGATTTTAAATTCACTAAGCATCTTTTTCTAATAAAATAAACAGTTAAATTATTACATCATATAACTTTTTCTCTTTTATTACTGGAATGGTAATGATAGAAATAACCATTTTCTTGGATCTTCATTTTAAAGAGCAGGAAAGAACTTATTCTAAATGCAATTGGTTTTGAAATTTTCTTCCAATAAAAGCATTGTTCTCTTCTCTATAGATCTTTTCCTATATAAACTTTTATTTAATTTTAATATTTCTCTTAAAATAATATTAATCTATATACAGGTTTGTTAGCTGACAACATCTAGAAGACTATGTTGAAAATGTAAAACAAATCAGCCAGTTCATATGAGGCACACAGCAATGCATATTCTCAAACATAAATATCATTCTATAATTAAAACACAGTATAATCTGTTCTACTTATTTCTTCATATCTTTTAAATTCAAAACTTCTCATTTCAAAAGATGGAAAAGGCATCTAACTGAACTCCAGAGCAGAGCAGTTAGGAGATCTGTTTAGGCATTGAACTAAGGCTATTTTGTCTTTTTTAAATGGGCTCAATCCTCATAATTATTAATGAAGACGTATTTAAGTTTAATGAGATGATGTTTTACCATTTGTAGCAACCCTAGGAGCCCAGATTACCTATAGTTATGAGTGTTGCTCTCTATTTCTGTTTTCACACAGTCTCAGGTAAATGCAGAAACTTATATTTAAAGATTAATACCACTGACTTTACCAGGATGATTCAGACTGCATAAAATTAAGACTGTATCTTTCAAGATGAAGGTTTAAAACACATGCAAGGCTAGATGAATGTTTTGAATGTAAATCCTCACCTTAAATGACAACAGAAATCATCTATTTAAATTAACTTTTAAGAGACATCATAGATTCTCATCTCTCCTTCACACAAATGCTGGATGCCTTTCAAGAAATACCCTTTGATCAAGCACGAGATGTTCTTCAGTAATACAAGTTACTGAGCTCAATAACAAATTAACAGCATGTCACTGAATGGACTGTGATAAATAGCAGGCGGCATTAGATGTTGTAATGGTAATTATTCATTCTAAATTCTGTGAAGCTGTAAAAACAGCTTAGAAAAAAACAGCATAAACATTCCACAAGTTCTAAAGCAGAGCTCTCCTGCTCAATAAAGCATTGTAAGTTCACCAAGTTAGACTCTAGACAGCACTATATTGGTTCTATTGCAATAGTACCTAAAAGCAGCAGTCAAGGATTAGGACTCTCTTGACTATTCCTCAGCCTGAAATTTGGAAATGCAGCTACAATTTTATGCCTATGTTTTTATCATAAATAGTTTGCAAGTGCATGATCCGATGGGGCTGTCTAGTTCAGCAAAATCTGCTTTATTTTTACAGGGAATATAACAGCCAAAGCATTTGGTGGATTATGCTATGTAATACCAAATTTAAACCTCTGATAGGCAGGCCAGATCCCTGGCCTTGAAAAAGACCTACTGTGCACTCCTAAGCCATCCCAGCAAGCTTAGCCAGGCTTCTGGCGGCGGGGCTGAGAAAGTTTTGGGGTAGCATGGAAATGAAAATGCCAGCTACTTGGCATAGACTTGTGGAACCAAAACATTTCTGCACCCCAGCAAGGCTCACCTTAATAAAGAATAAATTTGACAGTCAAAAGTAAATATCTACATTTCTAGTGGACACTAGGACATCACAAGCTGATGTGATACAGTCCAGTCACAGCTGTGCAACACTTGAACTGCAGCTGTATCCACCAGGAGTCACACTGACAACCTACCCCCTTTGTCCTCCAAGAACAGTAAAGCTTTTAGGAGCTGTTGTATATGTAACTTCAGTTACAGATGAAATAAAAAAACCTCATAAAGTAGGATCTACAAATGAATACAGATCCAAAGCCTAAAATGCAGGGGAAAACTCAAATCCATCAATCTTCTACAACTGAGTTGTCGTCCCTTTTGTCACTTGCTATTAGTCAATCCATTTGAAAATTATTTACAACCTCTCTTGACAAACATGATTAGAAAAGATCTGGCAACTGTATTAGCTGCAAACATACAAAGATAAATCTTTAATAACTTCTACTCTTACAGCATCAGAGTTTTCAAAACAAAATTGAAGAAAAAACATTCAGCTAGAAAGATCTAAAGAACAGCAAATACTCAGCAAAATATAGAGCAGATAAAAGAATGATGAAATATATTAAAAACTAAAGATTTTTTGAAATTAGTTTCACAAAATGAAATTTTGCTTTTTGAGCTTGCTTATCCCATTGGAATAAACTGACAAGAACCATGTAATAGAGAACAGGAGAAACAATGCCTATGGCTTGTTATTGCCAAAGAAATCACTTAATAATGTATTTTAGCATATCTCTGCCAGAGGTCTTGACTGTAGGAATTTACTTCAGGAATAATATTTTTATAAGTCAAAATAACTTATGATAATAATTTTAATTAAATTGCAGAGAGTACTATTTAAACAATATTTAACATAATTCTCACCAACCAACATAATGAGTCCTGGGGTCAGCAGGATGTAGAAGACATATCAAGAATACAAAATATATAGTCTTTCTTTTGTAATCCTGTACTGCCTTGGTTCAGAGCACTTAAAGGGAAAATCCTCTTGTGGCTATGAGTATGCAAGACAAAACAAGTTAATTCCTTAGGAAAGGTCCCTATATATTGCAGTTATACACAGCAGCCTCAAGAAGTTCAGAAAAGCCATAGATATTAGCAACCAAATGCTAACAATTCTCTCCTAAGCCTCTATGAATTGTGATTTTTGTTCAGAGGCTTATAATAAACTCTCTGCCAGTTTTCTTAGTGACAAAAAATGCCCACCCACAGAAGGAAGGTTATGCACCACTTCAAATTAGTGTCTTAAGTGTTTATACACAGATAAAACAAGACATTTTCCTGTGGACTCACTCTTCTAAATGGCTGAATTACATTTTCTGAATTGTTATGGGGATTAAAAAAAAAAAAAAAAAGGAAAAAAATTAGACTGCAGCACAAATCCTGCAAGGAAAACTACAGCACAAACAGCCAAGTCTCACTGATACAGAACCTAAAGACAAAGCAGGACGTCTGAGACAGTGCTAAAACCTGTTTTGTTTTGTTATTTAAACAGGTGACCTGCAACTGTTATCTATAATCAGGAAAAAAAAAACATAATTACAAGGTACTTTCATAGTGCTTCTTACAGCACAATTTACTGTTGTCAATAAAAAGGGAACTTGAGCTTCACACAGCTCTGTCAAATGCTCAGAGATCTGTGTCTGTGCAGAGTCACTGAAGGTCAGAGCCTTCAAAGGGTGATGGGATTTCACACTCACATGACACAAATGTAAACCACTCAAAGAGACAGGGGACTGTGTACAAGTCTCTTTCCAGATATTTAAAAAGAACAAAGGTGTTGACTAAAGCATTCTGTGCTCTCATTGAATTTCATAGACACACTGAGACTTTACCACTTTTGAAAAATAAAGCTTTTATCTTCCCCTGCAATGCATGTTGTCTAATCATCTGATCTGCTGTGGAGTGAACACAAGGAAGGTGTTAGTATTAATGCTAGCAAATCAGAATATTAATGTCTTACATCCACTTTTTAACTTTTTAGTTACTTTGTACAGATAAAAAGAGAAGGGAACAACAGGAATTCAGGCTCAGAAAATATTTAATGAGAATCATGTCAAGATACCTTAATGTGTATAAATTTTTGCTGCATTTTTCCTTTCTTACAGAAAACTATAAGTAAAAAAGGCAACATTAAGTAGGTAATACATTTTTCTGGTACAAAGTTTGCCACAACCATATATTTTGTGAACATAACCTACAGCAGTAACACAAAGTATTGGCATTTTCCTAGATGCATGTTCTCATCTTACACAGGTGCCATAAAGTATTCTTATTTGCACAAGCTTACTGCTTAGAAAAGTCATCTTCTTCCAAGAGGCCAGGGTTGAAAAGCTGCTTATCTCACAGTGTATCTGTACACCAGCAGAGCCTCTGTAGTAACAAGGACATGGGCACAGCAGCTCAGCACACACTCATCACGTGAATATTTACCCAGGGTCTCAGCAGTCAGCACTCTGCAGCTCCAGCTATCTGCACTTTAACTACTGCCCTCAAAACTAGTTTGCATCTGCCAAGATGAGCCACAGTCATGCTTTGGGCTGCAGTGCAGACCTATCTTTAGATAAGATACGTGGTTTCAATTTTAGGAAAATAGGAATACCAAGAGGCTCTCACCTGTTCTGTCACCTCTCAAGCTGTCACATCACCCTTTATAATTTGCAATTTTGCCTATGATGTTGCCAGTGTTGCTTGAAAGTCGTACTATTATTTACTGCTTAGTGGAAATGTGGTCCATTAGGCAGCTGAGTTATCTAACAGCTCTTTGTCACTGGGCATGGCTCTCACTCTGCTCCATGCAGAGTGTGACTGTGCTCTTTTGTGCCAGTTCTGGTAAAGGCAATATGCCATAGTAATTATTCAGCTTATTAAGGTGAAAGGAATGTGTTCATTTGTTGTAGCAGCTTAGTTTCATACCAGTGTAGTCACCTAAAATGGCTCACTAAAAGTCAGGAAAATGATGGATTTGGTCCAGACCAACAATCATGAGATAGGATGAGGAACAGAGCTTTCATTCCAGATGACAATGAGCTTCTGGCTCATCACAGCTCACCTTATTGCACCACACTTCAAGATAAAACCTTGTGATCTCAGTCTCTTGAAGTGGGACACTAGCACTTGGTGACTTCACTTTTCATAGGGTCTTTAAATTGGTTCACTCACTCTACTGGCCTGAGTTTCCATGAAAATTTTATACATTTATAATGAAATTCATGGGTTTGATGAGATTAATTTTTTCTTGCAGTACTACACACACAAAGCAAATAGCAGAAAACCCTCTCCCACTACCTCTGGTTATACTGAATTACATCTATGAAGATTTCAACTACTGACCAGCCTTGGCTTTTGTAAAGGTTCATAGTGATTGACTTGACACAATGGATTGCATATGTCAGAAATCCAGGAACTTTCAGCCTTATAAATATACTTTGTACACTGAAGGAAAAAAAACAAAAACCAGCCCTTTAATTTGTGCTGGGATATTATTCTGAAGTTCAAACCTAATTCTGATGACCCTCCTCAGTCAGAAGCTTTCAAGAACAAATTCCATTTCTTCAACACATCAATATCCTAGCTTTAAAAAAATGATGCGTTTGTAATATTCTTTTTTAAAGTGTTTTAAATTGTGTGATTGAAATAGAACATGAAGACTTCTCAAAGGAACTCATCTTTTAGAAATTTTCAGTACGAACAGATTTTCAGAACTAAACTTAGAAAAAAATTAAAACAAAATGATAGTATGCAGAAATGGTATAATTACTAGAAATTATAAAATCCAGTGAAATGTACTGCATATATTCACTTCCTAGGAGTAGTAAGAAGTCTAGTATCTAAACATCTTTCATAGTGCATCACAAGCTCAGCCTCTCCATGTTGCAGATATATACAGAAAATGGCCTATAAATAGGCAAAACAGTCATGGAGGTTTGTGATGAAAACTTCTTTTTGATTCTGTTTAGATTATATAACTAATGCCCATATATTTACATTTTCCAAGTAAATAGATTATATAACTAGGAACCTTAAAGATATTCATAATCTAAATGTTCAGAAAGGCTGAAAGTATAAACACAGGAACTATTTCTTATAGAATGTTTCTCTAGAATACCATCGATCTAAGTACATTTTCATAAGAATTGGTGCCTTCAATCTGGTCTAAATCTCAGTGTGTGACACAGGTGTTTTTTTATGCACATAATTATTCAGTTCATCTGCCTTTACACATTTCAAAAGAATATCTTAACACAGAATATAGTGTTGCATGAATACAGGCTATTAGGTTCACTTTTCTATTGAAACAGATGAGACATAAACCAGAAGCTCCAATACCACACAATTCTTTCCCAATCTACTTCTCCATGTTCATAAATGCTACTCAAACATTCCTTGGAAACAACTTACTTAATCAGTGAGGTGAAATGGAGAAATCAGATGTACCTGACTTCCAACAGCACTTTTGACAATTTAGCAAGTTAAATATTAAATGAAATAAATTCTTTTAAGCTCTTCAAGTCTGAAAGCCTGTTAGGTGCTGCAGCATGATCAAACAAATCATTGCCTAAACTAAATGGCTTCAAAAAAGAGGGAAGGAATGTAAAGACTTTGATGGGTTATAAAAAGGGGGACCAGGCTGCAGTGTAAGTAATGGCAATCTTGTTGAGGGAACTCAGTGACATTTCTGAGAGATATTTCCTCATTTTCCCCTTTCTCTTTTATTATGTGATGAATCTGTAAACATGTGACAATGCCCAACCAGGTTCAGTACTAGTTAGGACCAAAAATCTGCAGACATTGAGGACATGCTTTGTCCTCAATACAGCTGAATATTATAAGATGTCACCATTTAAGCAGAAAAGCATGATATATTTTGTGTGAAATATTTTCTGAAGTAAACTAGAAATTAATTTTTTTAATCCTTTCACATTTCAAAGACATACTTTATGGCAAAAAAAGTTATGATTTACAACCAATAAAAAGCAATGGAGGCTAAACATTCTTGTTTTCTTTGTGCAATAGTCTTTACTCTTCCATGAAAAATAAGACTACTTTAGTAGAAAAGGTAAAAGTATTATTATAAATGTTAGCATAAAACTTCATTCTTAAGAGAGATGTAGGTACTTTGTATTCCAAGGCAAAATAAATTTCTCAACACAATTTTATAACAAAACCACTGAGCACTTATTTGATAGACTACAATGACCCAATCCTCTTCAAACAGTTTTATTTTCTTAATTATCATAAATGTCACTATCATTACATCACTTTTTTTCTGTCTTCCCTCTAAAATAAGGATTTCAACATCGGTGGACCATCACACGAGAAATGAATTAATTATTTTTTTATATTAATTACAGACACCAAAAACTTTAAAACACATTTATAGGGTTTTAAATATACTTTCAAAAGAATCTTATTATTGTAAAACATTAGCTAGAATTTTCAATTTAGCTAGAAATAAGGTGAATTTGCATTCCTAAATCAATAATCAGATTCCTAGGCAGATGGCCTGATTTTTGGGGCACTCATCATTCAGCACCTGCTGAGGCTCTGCCTGGGAAGGGTTTCTGTGGGACTGTCCTTGTGACTGCCCAAAGTGTCTCTCACCCCTCACACTTGTGCCACTGCCTTCCTCCCAGGACCAGCTTCACTGCTACACAGCAGCTCCTGAACAGCTGCAGCTGAAATCACAGCCAGACAGAGGAGAACACAGAAACTGGTGCCACTTTACCCAGACTATTCCTATCAAATATTTCTTCCTGGTGCCCAGATTGTGAATTGCAATAGATGAGACTTGGATGGAGTGAGAACTGTGAGAAGATGGAAAGAACATGCTTTCCTCTGACAAGCATATGCTTCCAGGTCTCACCCTCAACAATATTCAGTTTAATCTCAAGCAGTTTCTGTGAATAACTCCAGGTCTTGAATGGCACATTCTGGGGAGCCTGGGACAACGGGGCTAAAGGACAGAGCATCTTAGGAACAGCTTCATGTGAATGACATATGTACAGCCCGTTCTGCTTACTTCCCCTTCACTTTGGTTTCTCTATTTCTCCCATACTGATTATCCTATCCCTAATGAAATACACATAAAAATAAAAACAGAACAAGAAATACATTTTTTACATGAAAAAAAAAAAACCACAAAAAAAAAAATTCTGACAGTTAACTGAAGAAGCAACAAAATTATCTGCAGAATCAATTTAAATATATCATAGGAAAGCACTAACATAATCTAAAATGACACTGAGTCTTATCTGTGGAACATAGATTTAAGTGTTTTGTTTTATTAGAAGAATAATGATTTCATCAAAGTATGAAGAAAATTATAACTTGAAAAACACACACTTCATGTATTCTGGAGATAGTACATGTGGTGTTTTTTTTCTTTTTGTGTTGTCATTATTTCTGTTTGCTGGGACTCCTCTGTAAAAAAGACTAAAAAATCAAAGTACTTACATAAATATTCAGAAAACTTGAAAAGAAAAACTCCATGATGGTTTTTTGTTCTAGCATGGCATTGTAAAGAACTGAAATAGAATTCTATTTTACACAGAATCCAGCAGGTCTTCATTTTGTCTTATCTGTGCCAAATCTGTATTAATTATTAGCACTTAACCCTTATGCAAGATTTGGTTATCAAGTGAAAATTTCTAACTTAGTTAAACTGTAACTGTAGTTTGAAAAGAGTGGAGCAGGTTGAATAAGATAAGAACTGTCTACATTGGAAGTCTTGCATTGCATAGGATGACACCCTTTCCAGCCATGTTCGTACAAAAATTTCTTTCATCACAATTAAAAGATTAATGGATATTTATTGATTTTATTCAGCAGATATTCCACCTGACAAGATGGCAAAGGATAGTCAAAAAATTATCTTGGAATGATAATTCAAGTTTGTTTTCTATTTAAATTTGGAAAAGAAAAAGAAAGGGTGCAGAGGAAGCAAAAATGTTTTTATGATTCTTTTAATATTGGTCACTCATATAATTCCGTGGTCTATGGTTTCAACTGAAAAATAATGACCTTTACCTTCAGAATAGAAAATTTTCACAAATTCCAGGGGAAACGACATCTTTCAGTTAGTATTAAAAAGGTAAACTAAAGCTGGGTTCCAATGATCCATAAAGTTAAAAATATTAAAAAACATGTTGTTTTATTAATAATAAACTTAATCTCCCCTGAAACCATAGATAACTACAACAAATACACTAAAATACTTTAGTATTAACTCATAGTTCTTTTGTTGCATCATCTCAGAAGATTATTAATCATTTGTCCAGACAACATTTCTGCTATAATCATAGTTCCAGCAAAGTCACAGAGCAAAAGGAACATGATTAAAGAAACACAGTTTTAATTATTGCTGTACATTTGTATAGAGAAGGTTCAGATTGCAATTTAGGCAAGGTTTTAATCTCTAAAATTGAATATTAGACATTTTTGTTCAAATTTAAGTTCTAGGAAATTATTCATGTTCATTTACCTATGATAAAATATTATATATGCTCTGATTACTATATGAAAATATTTCTTCTTCCTGACTTCAGGAAATCCCTGTCCATCCTCAGATTCTGAGAAGGCATAATCAGTTACACACCATCTTTTCAGCATGTATTTTAATGTCTTAGAGGACAATCATCATTTTATAAGGAAGCTTCTAATGTTAATATTTACCATCTTTTTTGCCTAGTTAGAGTTACTCCACAAAAGTTTCCTGGCTTGATGAAGTGCATACCTGCCTGAACATTTCTGCCAGCAGAAGTGATAATCAGGATGTGAATATGCAGCCAAGAATAGGGAAAAGGCAGGGCTTTTTCAATGAGGGATTTTATTGTCTTATGCCAATATTTTAAAATACTGCCAATTTAAAATATGTTACACTACAGTCCTCTAAATGCTGCAAAAGATCACATTCTTTTCATATCTTCTAAGTACCATGAAAGTATGGAAGTAGGAAAAGGTTTAGCAAAACTTTTTTTAAAAATTCTCTACAATTAGAAATTTCTGTAAATTTAAACATTCTAGTTCTATTCTTATCTATACAGCTGTGAAAAATATTTTTATAGAAAAGATATCATAGGCAATACTAACATTTTAAAGTAGTTAGGTACTCCTTGGTCAATATTGTAGGAAGTACTTTCAAAGCAGTGACTTTTCATTGCTTAAAAATATACAGAGAAAAGTGCAGTATTTCTTATTTCTCAGTATTTCTTATATTTGCACTTAAAATAGAGGCAGTTCATAGGAGTAAGCTTAAAAATTGGAATAATAGAGTTCCGAATTTCCAGTCCAACTCTTTATATATTTAAGTTACATTTATCTTACATAAGAGATAGAGGTGTCTATAAAAAGAAAAATTATTTCATTACAAAAGCAAAACACAATCTCCTAAACTACAATATTAAATTGAATAATAAAAGGACATTTTGTCACTCTCTGAAATCTGTTTTAATAAAACATGTCAAATATTTCAGCATTTTAAATAATCAATAATTCTTCTTTTGATCATTTAAAATTTGCACTTTGAATTGTAAGATATATCTATACTGAAACTGTGTGTAAAGTCAAGTCTTTTCATTCAACTGCTGCAGCTCAGTCCTGAAATTTTGCCTTCTAGTATAATTTATTCCAGAGAAGTTAGACTTTCAGGAACTATCTAACTTGAATGAAACAAATTTTAGAAACAATGACCTCGTTCTGATCTAATTTAGCTCAGTGTAACTTTGAAGTCAGAGTTGTTGAAGATGTATGAAACTGGCACAAGCAGGATTGAAATCAGGTCCCTTATCTCTCTGAATTTAAAAGTGAGAGCTCTCTGATGGAGTCCCACTTCCTTGGCATCTCTGCTCATGTAAGACACGTACTGTTCTTGCAGTAGCACTCAGGAAATGTGCTTTCTGCTTCTCACACCATGAGCTACCATACTTTTTCTAACTTGTGACAAGCATATTGTTTTCAAACAGACCTAATCCTCCATCAAAAACTAAACTGCATTTCTACCAGATTGGTTTCAAACCTGCAATAAACAAGTAGGTCCTGGAAGCTGTTTCAGACATGAGGATATTTTAACTTCTATGACAAAAAAAAGGGCAGCTCTTCACGTTTGTAAATGACCACCACACAGCCAGTGCAAGGTTATATATTTATGTTTTCAGTGTGCTTAGTGACAAAGAACAGTGTATTTTCACCTGGTCCTGCAAGCACACACTTCTGCTCACATAGCCTGCTCTCTGCAGCTTTCAATCAACAACATAGGGATGTTTAATGGTTTAAGATTGCTCTAGTCTATCCATGTGTTTTGTTAGGGGGTTGGTGAACAGCTGGCTGAATACGAGCTGGCAGCATGCCCAGGTGACTGAGAAGGCCGGGCACATCCTGGCTGGTATCAGCAATAGTGTGGCCAGCAGCAGCAGGGCAGTGATCATCCTCCAGCATTCAGCACTCAGCACTGGTGGGGCTGCACTTCAAATACTGGGTTTGGTTTTGGGCCCCTCACTACAAGACAGACTCGGAGGTGCTGGAGCGAGTCCAGAGAAGGGTAACAAAGCTGGTGAAGGATCTGGAGCACAAGTCCTGTGAGAAGTGGCTGAGAGAGCTGAGGGTGTTTAGCCTGGAGGAAAGGAGGCTCAGGGGGGACCTTATGGCCCTCTACAACTGCCTGAGAGGAGTCGTAGCCATGTGGGTGTGGGACTCTTCTCCAAAGTAACAAGCAACAGAAAGGAGAGGAAATGGCCTTGTGGTGTGGCAGGGGAAATTTAGACTGGGTAGAAGGAAAAAAAATCTTCAACAAAAGGGTTATCAAACACTGGAACAGGAACAGGCTGCCCAGGGAACTATTTGATTCACCACTCCTGGAGGTATTTAAAAGACATGACACTGTTTTAGTGGTAAAATTGTCATTCTTAAGTTAACAGTTGGACTTTATTCCAAAGATCTCTTCCAGCCTAAAGGTTTCTATCTTGCTATGCATATGAGTTTCTTTGATAATAAAAACTAACTAGCTATCATGTTTTAATAAAATAAGAGTGAAAGCAAACACTAAATTTAAGAACTGACAAAACACAAACACATTTGGCTTTCCCACCCCAGATTCCGCCCACATTAGATGTCAGCCACCATTTGTGCAAACAGATACCTCTCACAGGGTGCTCTGAAAAGTGCTGGGAGCATGGTATGCACGTATGCCTGAACTGTTTACTGTCATTGGAGAATCTACTATGTCCTACTTTATATTTAGAACAAATTAGGGCAATATTTAGAACTATCATGCACCTAGATTTCCTTGAATGAATTCTCTTCTTCCATCTAGAGATTGCCTCTTGCTGAATCCCTAGAGTTTGAGAGATTTGTAAAGACTTGTAGGGCTTTTAAGACCCTCTAGTGTTTGGGGAAGTTGTCGACAGAGCCCCAGCTTCAATGCAGGTCACTTCTCTTGTGCCTGTGTCCTGAGTGGGGGTACAGCAGCCCCAGGTATCACAAACTTTCCTGAGTCTCTTCAGATAGGTCCTTTGGCAGACTGCAGATGTGACAGTATTGCCATAAGGAACACATGGGCAGTTGTACTGTTTGATTTTCTACATTTACCTGTAAAGCCTGTGGACACACAGAATTAGCCAGTAGCACTCTGCTGCACATCTGCTTCATACTGGCTAACAAATTATGGGGGGCCTTTCAAACCTCCCCTAAGGCCTACTCCTTAGAATTGCACTGAGAAACATCTAACTGAACATGCAGGTAAAAAAGTACTCTAACTGTCCCTCACAATAGAAGATACTTAAATTGGACAATCAGTGTAGAAAGGATGGCCTAACTTGCACACCACAAAATACAGCTTTATTTGGACCTCTGTAGGTGACATAATTCATTCTACTACAATACCATCACAACTGTTCTCTTTTCATAAGCCACATTTCTCAGCCTTCAAACTGCGCCATGTAAACTGAGATGGTTTTGAGAAAGAATTGGGGATTTCAACAGTCTAGAGCATTTATAAATATGTCATTATAATCCCTGGGTTTAGTGATGGAGGATCTATTTTACAGCCATTTAAAATTTACAATTTCATAAAAACATTGGCATTTCAAGAATTGTTTTTCTCTAACATTTTAAGCAATTTTGATCTTTCATTATAAGGGAAAATAGCAATATACCTAATATTTTGGTCCAAAACATATAGGCAACTTCTTTTTTTCCTCTCCAAAGTGCATTTCCTAAGACAGGCAGGAAGGTCTGTCATGGAGACATAGCTTTGAACTGTCTGCTACACTGATCTCAGGACTGGCAATAAGTGTTGTAAATTGAGACATCTTTGCAGTTACAGAAGCCTGGTATTCACAGCAAGAGTGAAGAAGGGTCTCTTACATAATGTGGAAAAAATATTGTGAGTTTCAGAAAAATTTGAATAACACAGTAAGAAAGAATTGTTCATCCTATTCACAGAAAAACGCAAAGGCTATCTGTTAAATTTGTGCTCGGTTCTGTCACTAAAGAGAGTTTCAATGTCTGTGAAGACCAGCGCAAAATTCACTCTGGAAAATATGTCTAATTCTGGCATAAGCTAAATTTCAGGTAAACACATTTGTAATCTCAGCTATGTCCATTTAACACTGTTCTCATGCATTGTTTCCTGAGCTTCTAAAGAATGAACTCGCCTATCAATATCAGCTCCTGACCATGGTCTTAGCACATCTCATCCCACCAAACACCATCCCAGCCCTTTATGTCAGGGAGTCCCAGTCCCTCTTTGCAAAAAATTCCACTCCAGTGGTTAAAGAGGAGGGGAGAAGCAGGAGAGTCTGAGGATATTATCCGATTATGTAACCAGGGCTGCTGAGGCTGGCACAGCTGGCTCTGGTTCCAGGTACAGGTGTTACTGCTGGAATGACTTCCTGTGCTATGCATGGTCACTTCCTCCCAGCCCAGGACCCCCAGCACAGGCTGGGAGCAGACACAGTCAAAGCAGCCACATCCTTCCCCATTTCAAGCAGTTGCTCTTCTTCTTTATGAAAAACCAAGGTTATTCTCCACATGGGTTCCAGCTGCAGGCCACCACCAGGCCACTTTGACCCAGTCACACTCCATATGTCATGAAAAAGTGCTTACACTAATTCAATCAAGATTAACAAATCATAGTATGGAGCTTTTTTTTTTTCCTGCAAAATCTTTGCAAGCTTTTAAAATTAATTTATATAACAAATATCTAGCTTTATTGATTCCCTCAGAAATTGGGACATACATGACATTGTCATTATTAATATTGACTATTGTTATAAATAAAAATGTTTTCTTAGACATGTAAAATGCAAAATTATTTAAGTGAAAGCTGTAAGATTTGTAAGATCATCATTATGACAGAGAATCTAGAATTGTACAGCATGTTTCAAACTCCCATCTGAAAGGAGCAGAAGGCCCAATATGTAGACCAGACCTACTTCTTGGCAAAGTCTGGTGCATCCCTGAGACCCAGCTGTGAAGGGAAAGGTTCCTATCCTGGAAAGGCCCTCAGCCATTATGGATATTTCAGGTAGGCAGCAAAGTGTCAATAAGAAGTCCAAGGGCAATCAAAGAGAGACATCAGGGCTTTAGGATGACAGGTTAAGGAATCAGGAGTACAAGTAGGCTTCTCCTCTATTCTACCAGTTGCAGGAAATGAGGAGGGAAGAGAGGGAGGTCCAGCAGATCAATACTTGACTCTGAGTCTGGTGTCACCAGCAGAATTTTGCAAATTTTTTTGATCATTTTTACAGTTTACATTACATCAGGCCTGTTGATGACAAATGGGGGTCACCTGTCTCAAAAGGGGAAAAGGATTTTTTTCAGGCATTAGGAGGGCTCATGGAGAGACCTTTAAACTAGGTCTGAAGGGGAAAGGCATGAAGCCAGACTCGTTACAGATAAACCAAGCAGCAGCATTCCAGTGTCTAAATGACATTGTGCTAGTGGGGGCCTTCATTCTGCTGTCAACATGGTAAGGGTAGAGAGCCATGCAGCAGCAGACACAAGTGTTATTGATGTGTTAGAAGCCATGGAAGTGCTAAATTAGTGGTAATAAATAATCTTGCAGATCTTTTCTAACGTAAGTGATTCTATGCTTTTATAATCCTAAATGTATATGCTTTGTGTGTTATATGTTGACACATATATATTGTCTATATTATTTTGTATACTACATTTCCTATACTGAATTGCCTTAAATAAACATTTTGTTGCTACTTCCCATGTATCAATTGCTCCTATTTTCCTCAAGGTTGCTTCTAAGAACAAAATCATGAACACCATAAAGTTGGTATAAGTTTTTTCCACACCTCTGGAAGACTAAGGCGGTCAAGGTTTCAGCAGTTTCACATAATACATGCAACTGTCTACTTTGACCTGGTGAAATTTCCTTCCATTCTACACAATATTGCTCCTTACTTATCAGACCATGGTAGTGGATACTGACATATGAAAATTCAGTCATTTCACTTACTTGATGTAATTACTTGCTTCAGAACAAATTTGATCGCAATATTGATAATAATAATAAATAGTAGTAAATTTTCTATTCCACAACAGCAGATGACCATTCAGGGGAAGTAATAAAGGTTCACTGTTATAAGAATAATAACTCAAAAAAAGCTTAAAACAACATACAAGAGGGTAAGCGAACTAATAATATTCATTTGATTTAATTTAAATTCATGGTCCCCAATACTTTCATATTTAGCTTAGAAATTATCTTTTTATAGGCTGGGAAGGCATTTCAATAAATCTTAGTTTTCTTTCTGACATTGAAGTAACTCCAATAGTTTAGAAACTATTTCTAAAAGGCACTAAAACCAAAAATCATCATAGCACCACAAGAAAAAGAAACCTCCATTGGTGTAAACTGCATCATTTGAATTTTTTTAAATTTTATATGACGCAGTAATTTTAAATTTGTGTCAAAATTTCAGTGCGTTATACACACAGCTCTTTTTGCAGATCAGACATTCTTTAACCTGCAGCAGACAGCATGAAACTGGCATAGGGGCTGTATCATGTGCTCCAATTAATTCAACAAAAACGCGGTCATGCACCCACACTTGATCCAGATCAAATATGCACTCATTGTGCTCCAGGAGCACGCAAATCCAGTATTAATGGACATGAAACCGTGGTCTTATATGACAGCCCAGCTTTAGATACTTTGCAGATTTCATTGATAGGTTTTTCAGTAGGCATGTTTTTCCTTTAACCTATCCAAATACTTATAGGAGCTGTGATGTTCTTTTCCACATAAATCATTAAATTTATATAAATGAAACACAAAATCAGAAAAAAACCCCCAGTTCCCGAAGTTGAATCATCTGTGAAGGGTTGTAGATGTGTGGCTGCAATCCATTTAAATAGCCAAAATAAATGTCCAAAGTAATGGAAACCAAATCAAATCTATATCTTGAAACAATCAAAAAATTACAAATCTTACCTTTTTCACTGACACTTTCACTTTCAATCTCTACATCATCACAACTTGTATATTCTGGAGTGGATGCCAATTCTTCTTCTGAGCTACTTAATGAAACCTGACGCATTTTACCTCCCTTTTTCGTTTTATGGGGCTTTGGTGGTGGAGGTCTGACAGATTCAGACTGGTCCGAGCTGAGTGAATCATTCCGTAACATGGTCTCCATCTTTTCACGTTTTGTTTTCCGGACAGCAGAACTGGGATCCAAATGGTGCTGTTTCCTTAAAGAATCAGAGCGCCTCATGTCTGGTCTTTCCAGAGGAATTGGACTCCTCCTAGGTGTAGGAGGGCTATGATTTGTGGTCCTCTGACGATTGGGACTTGGTCCCTGAGCCTCTCGAGTTCTTTCCATAGAGTATGAACGTTGATTTTCCATGGCAGCCCTGCGCTCAGACACTGATCTTTGTCTTGATGGCCGTTCCATCCTGAGCATGGACATCCGAGAATCTTCCAGCTCTGTATTTGCCAGCGAGACATCGCTATGTCTGCGCTCGTGACGTGCACGGGACACTTCAGCATGGATACGCATTTGCTCCTCATACGGCTGCGGCTTGACTGGATAACGAGCCAAATTAGGATCACTCCGGTATCGTGCCTGGTATTCCTCTTCCCTCCTTTGCCTTTCATATTCTTCCCTGCTTTGTGCATCTTCCTCTTCTACCGGATACTCCTTGGAACGCCTGCGGCTCCTTCTGTTGGAATCTCTATAATCACCCAGTTCAGGTTCTTCGTATAACTGAGGCCCACGCTGTGACCGCCTATCTGAATAATCTGATGGTGACCTGGGCATCGCACTGTCTGATGTAGCATACTGTGAATATTCGTCTCTCTCGTCCCTTTGGTCGTATCTTCTGCTCTGTTCTCTTGATATTGAAGGGCTTCTTTTCCTAAATAATCATGACAAGAAAGCAGAAAGAGAATTCTATCAATATTTTATGTAGCACAAATATACAGTTAATGCTAGTTAAAAGATAAAATGACTAGCTAATGGGAAAAAAAAAGACATTCATTGCATTATTTGCAAATGTGCTCTCACATTTTATGTACTAAATCAAAGAACGCATGTCATGCTATAAATCTGCTTACGGTGCACAGTTTGAATGAAAAACAGCTTTGAAGGAAAAATGCTAATATGACTTTATAAAATATAGAATACAAATACTTTGGCTACTTTGTAGTCATGACTGCTTTACAAGTACCAAAATTTTATAATCCTTTGTAATCCTTTTATAGCAATATAACTTGACCACATACTTCTGTTTCATAGAGCTTTATAATCACCATGGAAATGAGGGCTAGAAGGATCATTCAGTTAGTTTACTCTTTTAGCTGCTGTTATTGCTCAAAAAAACACATTTCAGTTCCCACAAAACTATAATTTGTGCCAAGGGCAGAAAACAGACAAAGATTCAATGACAGCACTTGTCTAAATCAGATGAACTCAGAAAACAAACCAGTTTTGTGTGTTGTGAAGGGAAGGAGCTTCAAAGTGCTGCTTGAGTTGAGAAAGAATCTTTTCTATCTCTATAGGGATGGTAGCAGTATTAGTCCAAGCATTTGAGCAAGACAGATACCAGAATGGAGTTCCTGTATCACATAAAGCATTGACTCTTTGATGTCATTTACACCATCTAGCTATAGACAGCTACTGGGGCTTCAGAGGAGGCCTTCTTTCCTGACACTGACAAATGACAGATTGAAGCATGTGATTCATTTATATGTAATATTTTCATAAAGGGTCTGTCTGGAACATATAATGAATGTTATGTTTTCTGTTTGACACAACATTGTTTGCTACATGATTAGAAGGGATCAGTTAAATAGGTAAAAACCAAACTGGATCTTCAAATTTTGCATTTATCAATCTTTACAGGGTAATAAGCATGTAAAATGCTACTTTCCAGACATGTCCTGATTCATCCTTGGCTTTTCACCCTACATGGATCTGAAGAAGTTACCTGCAGAAAACTGGAGCAGAGATTCCAGATAAAAGAGACTGAGAGGTGGGCCTTCTCTGGGATAACGTAGATCAACTCAAACTTTAAGTAATAAAAATATAAATGAGAAGATATTTTTGTGTTGCTAGTCCTTTCTTTTTTTATATTTAGTTCTACTTTTATAATTAAGACCCCTTTTAAAATGTTTTCTACACTCAGAAAATGATCACTGATTCTGAAGGGCAGCCTTGCTGGCAGCAGCCAGGAGATCCTGCCTAGTCTTTAGAAGGACAGCAAAAAAGCCCTGCTGTCACATTGTCCTAGAAGAATAAAGAAAACACTTCAACTTAGTGAAGGGGAGAAGGAGCAGGAGGTTCTTCTTGGTGTCCAGGAAAGTATAAAGGGCTCTGCCTATCTGGTAGGAGAGAAAACATTCTTTTCACAGCCAGGAAATTCACAGGAAGGAAATACAGCCTCTGTTCAGCAAGGGAAAACCACAACTGTCAGTACATGGTCTGTGAGGTGCCTGGCAAACTGGCATCCTGTACTGTTTTAGGTACCATACAGAATTATTAAACTGTAGTTGAAAGATTTGGACCCAGTATTGCCTTGTAAAAGGTAAAGTACTTTAGCTTTGCAATGGCATCTACAAATGAGAAAACTAATTCAATCTTGCAAAAATGAAACTCTTCATGTGAAGCATGACAAGTTCTATAAGCATCATGAAGATTTGTATTTGCTTACGGTGAAGCTAAAATGTCCCATCTGTCTTGTTACAGTGGCATGTTAGTACCAGCACAAATTCTAACCTCTGTAAGTTTTACAAAATCTCTACAGATTCTGCTACTGGGGACTCAACTTGAATCGCTCTAATGCAACATGAACAGAGTTTCATAAAGCTAAATCCAGAATGGCCAACAGGAAGGGACAATTAGAACAACAGAACTATCCAAATGCAGACAGTTTGCAAAGACACAGAAGCTTCATTAAGACAACAGAGATTAGATGCAGAAATGCTTTAAGGAAGATAAATATTTTTCACTTAAATACTTCAGATGATGAAAAATTATGCCACATCCCAAAATAAGTTGTTTCAATAGCAAATTACCCAATCCCTGAAAATTTCTGTCATGGCTATAGCAAAAGTGTGCTATAACCATGACAGAAATTGTCACAACTCATGTCACAATTCTTCCAGTTGTGTGCCCCATATAGGAAAAATCTACATTCATCAGATACAGGCATTCATTCATGTGAATCTCATTGCAAGATCGAGACAAATACATGTACACATGAAATGTACACAAACTATACTGTTAATACTCACACTGTGTATACTAAGTCTGTGCAACCTATAGCTCACATAGGTGATCAGAGCCACATTTTTTGCATCGATCTGATCCTCCAAAGCATTAAAACACTCTAGAACATATGGTTTATAGGATCAGCTCCATGATGAATGGTGTAACACACAAAGCCATACAGATCTGACAAATCTCATGTGTGCCTTGGAGCAGTCTGAGTGTACACAGGCTTCAGTATTAATCTACATACTTGTATCTACAGCAATACAAACAACACAACAGTAAGAACTGGTTTATCTACAAATAGAAGATTATATAAACATACATAAAACATGTGTATGTGTATATATACATATAAATAAATAAATATATCACTCCATGCCACAGTGTCCTCATATGGATGCAATCCCCTTCTGATGACATTATGGCTATAATGTCATGGGGGGAAGGCTGAGGGGGATAAAAGAAATGGATTTCTGTATAAGTAAAAACATTATTGTAGACTTGTTGCTGAGGAAAATGTCTTTCTATTAAGGAAACACATCATAAGATGAACTGGCACATGAGTTACTAAAAATACACCTGTTTTTTCTAGCATGAACTATGTTAAAGAGAGGAGGATGTGTTGATTTAGCATTATATTTTTATACCACTTGCACAAACATTTTCTAACCCCGTGTGCTACATTTACTACAAACAGTCATTTTCCTTTCTCCATTTAAGATATAAATATAGGAAACCACCTATGGCTGACAGTAATGTGAAGAGCAGCTGGGTCCTCAATCTACTCTAACCTTTCATGAAGGAAAAAGCTTTGCATGGCTGCCCTGTGTGTGGCAACTACTAGGGCACATGCAAGGAAAAGGACCTACCTGAAAATACAGTGCTTTTCTTCAGAGAAAGCAGCCTGATAGAAAAAATTAACTAATTTAATTCCTGGCCTATGCTGACTGACATTATCAAACCCCCTTTCTAATTAATTTCATTTATGTTGAAGTTAGCTTACTTTACTACTGAAGTTACTGAACTAACCAGAAGCTGTAGTCCTGTCCATCAGAAATAAATTAACTGTACCTGTACACCTGATCAGCCAGAAACCTTTTGTCAGGAGAGGGCTCATCCTGCCCCACAGTCACCAGACCCTTAGTATTAAAGTCCGTCATTTTCTTTACTGGTCATCACAGCACAATTAGCCCCCCTTCAATATTCAACATTTTTTAAATTTTAAAAATACCTGCTTTATACAGAGTTGCACAATGAATGATATACATTTTAAATCAGAGTTATGAAATCACAGTAGGAGGGAAGTAATACTGATGAAAACTTATGGCCTGTCCCTACTATTAAAAATCTGCTGCTGTTTTTAGATCACTAGCTAATTCTCACTCACCTTCATGAGCCTCTGTCTAATCCATTTCTCACCATTAACTACCTTAAAGATACCTTAATAAAACCCTCTCATCAAATACCTCCAGCTGGATGCACCATGGAAAATGACTACTCCTGCCTTTCCAGGACTTCCCTGGAACTTTAAAAGCTAAGTGAACTTTTAGGGTACAATATGCACCCTCCAGCTGCCAGCTGAACTAAGCACTAAATATCTCTTGTCAGAAGGATTACCACATTTTCTGAAAAGGTTATCACACCTGTTTTGAAAAATCCTCCAGGCCACTGTGATTGCTACTTGTTTGAAACAACCATAAAATAAAATTTCTAATATGGTTAAAAAACTCTGCAAAAATCTCTTTGTCAGGCACATTCTATAAATGGGGGATTTTTTTCAGATACAAAATATGAAACTTATTTTTCCTACATATTGCTGTATATTTATTTTTATTGTAATTTATCAATACATGACATTTGGTATTTTAATACAAAACCCATAACCCTACACTGATGGAAACCTTATTTGCAGTGCACTACAGATATCACTAATATTATGGAAAAGCAAATAGCTTGACTGTAATCTGCATTCCTGTTCATAAAGTTAAATTATTCAACTCCCCCACATCACAACAGAATTACGTGCTTAAAATATAACATAGAAAAATATAAGACAACTATTCAGCTTTGATGGCTGTGATTTCCATAATGGAACTAAATGTCTTGAAACTCTTTGACATTCACTTGTATTCTGCCTTAAAGAGAAAACACTCTTCTGCTTTAATTTAGGTTTTTAGAAAATTGACCCAAATGTACTATAGAAAAGGATATTTTAAAAATTAAGTATCTATCACATTTCAAAAGTCAGAGACATTTAAAAACATTGTAATATGTAAAGTATTTATATCACTGTCAAAACTAGATGTCAGACCGTCCTGCTAATAATCGTTTTCTCAGACTAACAGAATACACATTTGAACTGGAGAAAACGTTCATGAAAATATCCTTCTAATGTTGTGTTTGATTACCTGAAGCAAGATGCCTTTACTTAAAGAGCATTCTTTATCAGAAGCTTTGGGTCAACTAAAAAGTGATCATTTGGGTCAATTAAATAATGGTCTCAGTGAGCCTGAGCCATCAGTTACTTGGAAATGTATATTGGCCATCTACTTGTAAGACCTAATTATAATTTACTAGACAATACTTTCAAATTTTGTTCTCTCTTTCCTATAAATTATCAAGGAATAAAGTTGAATGGAAAATTAAAACTGAAAATATCTCTCCTGCATATATTGTAGTTTTGCTTAACTCAAAATGTGATCCTTTCAATACATGAAAGAATATTCAGAGAAGGTAAAAATTGACGTTTTCCACCAGAACTTTGTCAAAAAAGCCATGCAAGATACATAAATTCTTGTTAGAGACCTCATCAAATACACTGAACGCAGCTTCATTTCTCCTTTACTATATGGCTTCTGTCAGGGAAATAGCGTCTGTTGGTCCCTGAGTGATCATTTAAGAATAGTTCTTCTACTCTCTGAAATTTTTTATTTCTATCTGTTGAATTCAACAAACAGTCAACACACTTGTTTTAAAACAATGGTGAGAGGGAGCAGATAAAGCACTTGTCACACAGTTCCCAGGCTGCCAGGAGCTGAGCTGGGCACACTCTGGACCTTGCACCCAGAGCCCCATGAGTGCAATGAACCCAGAAAACTCGCTGGGCACCTTTAACCCTGCCTTTCACAGGGGGTGGTTCTACTCTCTCATTTGTGAAACCATTTCCACAGACTTCCTTTGCCATACTGAAAAATCTGTAAAATTTTTGGCAGTGGTTTTAAGAGGCTAGCTGGCAAAGATTTAACTCTTCATTCTCTGCTTATAACTTCTGCCTTTGCTGAGTCATACTGTGCAGGAGAATTCATTTTGCACATTCTTCAAAGCAGCTATGGATCCCTTATTGAAAAAAGAGAGATTTTTTTGACTTCAAAGTAGTTCCAGTTTTCACCAAGACTTCCTCTTTACAGTTCCTCTATGCTGTCTAGTTTTATACTAGATTAAACTCATGATTTGTCAGTTCCCCTCTCCTTAGTTTCTTATCCCCTCAAAAAAAAATGAAGAATATAAGCAACCAGTGCACAATTCTCAAGTTAATTAATTTAAACACCCTCCTTTGATAAATAGAAAAAGTGTTTATTGCATTTGACCAATATGGTTTTAAAAAATTTGTTCTGAAGTACATCTAACACTCTCATATCTAAGGAATTCACTAGGTAAAGCTCATGTGAGACTCTATTTCATTCCTCATTTCAGCCATGCCTTGAGATTTTATTTTATAGAAATCATACTTAGAAACATTAGAATACATTCCAGCTAAATATCTACAAAGAATATGAATTAAATTTACAATGATGATTAGTAAATTTACTGACGCATGAGATTGGTAAAGCAGATGTTGATCTCTATTAGATTTTATCTGAAAATAAGGATTCACTGACTGCAGGCTTGTATCAACGAATGAAAGGAAATCTGTAGTAACAAAATGCTAATATAATTAAAGTCACCACTGATAACAATATTGCTTTGAACTTGACATGATTGCACAGACATATAAACAATACAGTTTTATTTTTTACAAGTAATTCAGCAAAAGTTCAGCATTGCAGCAGGGTTAATTTCAATTTGTATGAGGAATAGGTGTGTAATATGGAAAAAACTGCTGAACAAAAGAGGTGATTTAAAGCATCAGTTGCTAATTGACAAATATTTAGGTAATACGTTTGTTTCACTTTTTTTCCTTAAATCAAGAACATCACAGATAGGAAAACTGGACTAACAGTAGAAATTATTTTGTCCTCCTTTATTTTGCCTGCATATTTCGTAGCCTTTAAATCATATAATACGATTGTGGAGAACTGCAAACTGAGAAATAAAACAACTATATTTTACTAAATGTTCATTCAGATATATTGATGAATGCTTACCTCTTATAAATAAGCATGTTAAGATTTTTCTTAATTTCTACTTCTGAGCATTTTCAAAATTAATATTTTGCTAATTATTTCCACTTAATAGATAAACAAGCAATATTGTACCTTTCAGTAAAAATTTTGTCTCAAAAAAATAAAAACTATAATAAATAGCAAATTGATTAGATTGTTTTCAATAATTGGTAAGAATGGGCATTCTTGTTATCTGCATCAGTACTGACACTACAAAAACCATTTGCAGAAGGGTGGAATCAATTAACAGCTGTCTAACAGCAGGATTCAAATTAGTTTAAAACACATGGTGTTAAAAGAATAATAGGTCACAGAAACACTAACATAAGAATGAGTAAATATAATAATGAACCATTACTAAAATGTAAAAATAATATAAAAGAACATTTCAAAATTCTACATATACTATTTTTTTAAATAAATATAATGTTTCAATAACTATTTTAATCACAAAAATAGAATACAATTTAAGAAATGAAGTTATAGAGAAGCAAAAGATTTTTTTAAAGATAATATTCTCATATATCTGAAGCACAAGAAAAAGTTTTTCAGTACTTCCACCGAGTTTTTACTAAAAGTAAAAAATATCTCCCTAATCATCCCCTAGAAGAACAAGAAATGCTGAGCAAAGACATAGTTTCCACATTACACATTCTGCATCTTTCTTCCCTATTTTACCTTTTGATCAGCCACTGCACATCTGGGAAGTTGGAAGCCTCGGGTTCATGAGAATACATCAATTTCTGTCCTCGCTAGCGCTTTCATTTAATCCTCTAGGTTCAGTGAAATCATATAAACAGTCTCTTAGTTTTGAGACACAATTTTTTAGGTATGTATTTTATAAATCCTTCCCTTCCCCCAAAATGCACTTATAAAGTATAAGGCATCTAGGAAAAAAATAAAGTTTAGTATCTGCAACAACAGCAATTCAAGTCAGAGAGCTGACCCAATGGGAAGCTATTGAGAGCATGAGAGGAGTGTTATAGTTTAATGCTGTTACCATGTGCTGTATATAGCTGGAGGTCAAGTAAGAATTTACCCTATAAGGAGGATTATGGTACTTAGCTGATTAGTGCCTTGCTACAGTACTATTGCCTACAAATGTACATGCTGGTCTGGACATTTCATTTAAACTATTTTTAAAATTGTGCAGGTCCAGTATTTCATATTTTGTGATACTAGTTCCAGCATTTTCTTTATGTTCTAGGTCTCCAATGAGGTTATGTAATATCATACTTTTAGTCTGAAGTTTTAGTTTTAGTAAGAAGTCAAATTTTTACATAATTTTCAACTATTAGGCTAAAATAGTTGTGGCATCTATTTCAGTCTGATGTGCTGCACATACTGTAAAACTGAAAACATTTTTCGTTACACAGTTTAAAAAAAAACAGTGAAAATCAATGGACTAATTATTTCCAAAAACAGTCATCAAAACTCACATTCAAAATATGTTGAAAATATGAAAATAATAGAAAGCATATGTATATCTTCATTTGCCTTAAATAAATTATGAGTACATTTTTCTACAGTTTTCCACAGCTTTTTCTACCTATGAAAACTAGCTTATGAATACATTATGTTTAATACAAAACACCAACAAAATCTGACTGCAATATATTTAAGCCATAAAGTAGCATGACATGAAAAAATTAAAGACTTAGCAGAAACCTACATTTTCTCCACCTCAATAATCACAAGTTCAGATTCCAAGGAAAGGCATTCTGGCCTCAAATTTTATTTGCTCAGCCATCACAGAGAATATATCATAATAGACTTCATCTATAAATAATTTCATCTAATTTTGAGTCTAATCTTTTTTAAATGTTTCGGTTTCTTACCACAGGGATTGTTCAGCAGGTGCTTTTACCAGCAGCTGGAAGCATCCCGGTTCTTCAAAGGAAACCTTTAAGTTTGATGATAGGGAGAATTTTCTTTCAAAGAAACACTCCATTATTAGGTAGGTATTATCACCATTACATAAAAAATAAAGCTATTTCCATAATGATCTAACTAAGAAAATATCAGCCATGTGAACTGTCATTTGAGAATTGTTTTCCCTAATAACATCTGGAGGCTGTTTTGGACTGTTGAATTTATAAAACTCTAACTTTATTGATGAACTTGAGTCAGTATATATTCTGGTTTTTCTGTCTCTCTTCATTGTGTCCACAATTACAATATAAAGGTGATATCATACCATGAGCTTAAGTTTTAAAATATCTCTGTGATTCATATTTCAGTCTGGAAGATATTAAATAGATCATACTGAGCTGTTTTGGTGCCTCCTTAAAAGAACAAGTATAAAATAACTGCTGTGAAAATGTCCAGTTTCCTCAGTAATGGGAGGTAAAGAGCCATTATTAAATCTAGTGAATTAGATCAGTGGTGGCCCATCAATGAATGATGGGCTGTCTGCACCAGCTTTTCCAAGACCAAGTTGTCAGGGTAAATGTGCTCCTGCTAGGGAACATGGGCTGGACCACCTTGGAATGAGACAGGTGCATTCAGTGGCTCTTGGAAATTACCATGGTACATAAAACTTTAAATTCCTGGTTCAACTGTCATTCTCAACATATTGGTGAGATGGGATTAAATGTCTGTATTTTAAAGTAGCACCTAAGTCTATCATAGAAGCAGACCACAAGAGGAAATTAAGTTGTACTTCTGTAAAAACTCTAGCACCTGGGTTATGTATTGGTAGGACATGATTTTACACCGATTTTTAAGAATTTTCTCCACAGTAGTTTAAGCAGTGGGTTCACAATCCATAGCTGTTACATACCAAAATGTTCAGGATCAAATGTTTATGGCTGCCTCGACAGAGCTCCTTCAGTTCAGAGGCCCTCAGGCAGGAGGTTAGGATGGAAACCATGTCTGTGCTGCTGGGTTTTCAGAGACACTATCTGAAAAATTTCCCGCCATGATACCATGCAGTACCAACCTCACATGGATAATTACAGCCTGGTTTTTGAAACACCAACAGATCAAAGAGCCATCCTTAGATACTCAGTTCAGATCCCTGATGTAGGTATTTCTACCAGCATTACTTTTTCTGCAGTGCTGAGACCAGCTCGGGATATTCCTCCCCTTTTATTCTCTTATCACCGGTTAGAGCTGTCTGCACTAGAGGAAGCCTTCCCTAAAAGAGGCTCCGTACCAAACCTTCTAAAGAAGAAAATATATTCACAACTGTTTGCAAAAATCCATATGGAAGATCACTCAGTACTCTAGAAAGTGTGTGGAAGTGAACACTTGGAAGTGAAAAGGGTAACCTGGCAGCTTAGCAGCTTCTATATCAAAAGGTAGCACCCAGATAAGATGACAACAGTACAGACCACATAGAGGAAAATAGCAACCACATCTAGCAGAAAGCAAAACAATATTGAACAGTCCTTACAGAACTACCATGAACACAATAGCAATGAATAAAATTCACTGAAATATATGACTATGTTTCTTCCAAGACAGTTGTGTGGAAATCTAAGGCAATTTAAAATGAAACAACTAAAATAAATTTCATCTTGTAACATAAGCAAGTCCATAGATCTATTCTACAACCTACTGCAATGAAGGTAGACTTAGTTACTCTACTTTTACTTCTAAAATAAAATGCCAGGTTTTTGTATTCCACAAAAGAAAAGAATGCTCATTTTGTACCTTCATGTATATATAAACATCCCAACTAATTCATGCTTTACAGTTCCTCTCTCCAACATTGTCTGCTTTACCCAATAAACTTGTTTTCAGAAGGATTCTACAAAGTCAAGTGATTAAATTCTAACTGAAGTTCAGGCTATGTATTAGCAGATTATTGCCATAACATTGGTCACTTCTTCTATCAATTACAGAATTTCTAGAAAAGGTATGAGAATAACCAGAGGGCCTTCAGTTGGTCATTACAATCTAGACTCAAATGGCAAATCAGTGACAAACACTGAGAGGTTTATACAAATTATACAGGTTTTTAGCACCTTCAATAACACAAGTCCATTACAAAAGTTACGGAAAACACGCTCAGTAACTCAGTCTTAAGCAGAGTGTGATCAATCAGCTAAGGCAACAGAGAAAGGACCAAGAAAAACAGTAAAGCAATTATTTGAAAGCATTTTGTGAACTCATTAAATCTTTCCAAGATTAATGATGACTTCATCTCTCTCAGTACTGTTATTGTCCGATTTTGGAGACCAGGAGTATGTTTTAAGTTAAATTTTACTTTCATTATTGACCCAAACACAAAAGGTTAAATGTTTGCTCACTGAAGCAACTTTGCAAGAATGAGATCAACTGGATAACAGGCTGGGAAGCCAGGCTATAAAAATTATTCAAGATGCTTGAGTTGACAGAGCAGAAAATGATGATCAAGTTTCAGTAATTTAGTTACTGTAATTTTAATGGTCAAAATGGATAGTTGGACAGATCTGACTTTTACAATTAGCAAAGAATATTTCATGGTATATAGCAATTTTGAAATGCACATTGAGGTGAACTAACACAGAACAGTTACAGTATTAATAGATTCATATATAAAAATGAGAGAAGAGTAACCATGATCAAGTAGTTTGATTTCCTTCTTCCTGGATGCTTCTACAGAAATGAGATTAATGCCGGATATGAATGAAACTTTGCTGAGAAGGAATAAAAAATCAAATTAAATTCCTTGTATTTTGCCTTACAGTGGCACCAAGCTCATTTACCTTCATTATTAGGGAGATATTTCCCAAAACAGTGGATTAGATTTTTTTGGTTTATATGGATTATATGCTATTAAAAGCACAACCTGAAGAAATATTACATTTCCACTAGCTGACCATTTCTCTACTGCTGCAAGTCCTGTAGCAAGGTGAGAAAAACCAACACTACTCTGTTGGAATTGAGTTTGATTCATAAATATATAGAAATTTGGAGTAGAGGATGGAGGGAGAGGCAGAGAAGAAAAGGAAGTGGATGATTATAGCCATGTTAGAAAATTCTTGCAGCAGATAAAAAACACTTAAAATACAGAAAAAGTCTTAAGAGTATTATCACCAATACCTCTTAGAAAAGAAAAGGTTTTCTAGAGTCAAGTTTTGTGAAAAGTGGACTGAAAGATATCACTGGGATAGAGGCTACGGACATCACTTCTTTGGCCCATTTTTGCTTTTTCAACTTGTTTCAATATCTTCAATAACACATTAGAAACTGTCTGTGAATGGAGAACTCAGGTGCAGTTGCTAATCAATAGAGTGAAGGCTAAAAGCTGACATTAATGATACAAAAGCATTTTCTAGCTAGCATTTCCCCAATATTATCAAAATATTTGTCATATGAAGAAAAAATTCACTTTAGAAAAACGATAAGAGGTATTTGATTGTTTTGACTAAAAGTAGAAACTTCACCTATGACTTCAAAAGGGTATTCCATGTTATAAAAATACAATATTAAATCACAATTGTAATTTCAAAAACAGAGGAACATTATGACGTATTTTCTCTTCCTCATTCCTTTAAGCTAAGAGAGAAGAATTTTATTTATGCTTTATGATGTAAGAGTGCTCTGCCTTGCTGATTGTTTATTCTGCACTTGCTCTTGTGCCTTGTGATGTCTGTTCCACTAGACCATTAATTACACACAACAAAGTTACAGTGCACCAGCATTAGTTGGGAGAAGATAGCTCCTCCCAGGGCAACATCCCCAGAGACCTCCAGAGACAAGTGCCAAGGTAGATTCACCTACTCTGCTTCTACACTAAGGTAATGTCAAGTGGAAATTTTTTACACTGAAATAGGAGAAAAAAGTTGAAATTCTAGTCATTAGGAATAACACACATTTCTGCAAGACAAAAACTTAACATGAAAAACTCATTCATAGCCAAGAGATTCAACATTTTGCCAGACATTATGAGCAATCTTTGTCAAGAATCATCAAAGATTGAGACCTACAGGCTGGTACAGCAAAATACCTGAAGACTTTGCAAGGCTGGCAAGTGTTGGCAATTATGTAGTTCATCCTAATTTAACTTAATGCAAAATTCTGTTTTCTCTCTTTCTCAACATTTTCATTTTCTGTTTTCTCTCTTTCTCAACATTTTCTTCTAATGTTAGGTTGACCTAACATTTGTTAGGTCAACCTAACATTACAAGGGCTCTGTTGTCTCACTGACTGCAAATGGTAATTTTTTGTTCAAAAATTCTGGATTTAAAAAAGAGCCTTTAACTTTTACAAGAACCTGGACTTGAAGATTTTGTTTCAGATTATCAAAGATAATGGATCTATTAATAACATAAAATCATGAAAGATTTTATTAGAGACAATAAGATGATTGGCATTTTATGCAAATTATGTATAAACAGAGGGACTATCACAGGAGCCTATAAATCCTGCAAGAACCTGAACTGGGAACTGCCATTATCTTAAAAATACAGGGGAGCTACAAACAAACACAGGCATATGCATTTCAGTGAAGTGGACTAAAATGATTGCATTAATAATTTTATATGGAAAGTGTAGGTCCTGCAGTCAATATTGATCACTAGTTGGTACATTGGGCAAAGGATCTCATCAAGGTAAATTCTTAATCTAAGGAAGTTGTACTCAAAAAGATAATGAAATTGTGATTAATAGCAATTTGGAAAAAAAAAAAAAAAAAAGAACTGTAAATTGAGATTACAGCTTTACAAATACTGCCTGCAGAAATCAAACAAAAAACCCCAAAGTGCTAGGAAAGATGGACACAAAATAAAATGCAAACCAGGATATTTCTAATCTAAGTTTCTGTCATTTCATCCTCTGTAGTAACAATGCCTGTTAGAAAGAAGAAGGGGTATTGTACATTCTACAGGAGCTATAATTTGCTCGGTTTAAGTACAGGCTAAGTACCTGTGCAGGAACAAATCATTATACTTTTTTTATTTAGTTGCTTAAACACATGCTCAGAAATATTTTTGCTTTCAAATGTTCCTTATTGTTCCCAAGTTTTCAAATATAATTTTGTTACGTTTTATATGATTAGGAATGATTTGTCCCTTATTCTTCCTTCTTGGAATGGATTTTGCCCCAAGGAACCTTCTGGTCTGGAATGGGACAGCATTTCTTGCCAATGGCACCTTCTTGTCTATGAACTCAAAGGAAAGGAGGGACTCAACTGAGAAACTTATGTCCTAATCAGCCTTAGACTAGCAACAAGACAAGAATAATTTACTCCTCAACTTTAAAAAAAAAGCCAAAAAAAACACACACACACAAACAACCACACACTTGGTCTCTCAAAAAATATGGGGGTGACCAAGCTTAAGAATTCAAGATCACAAAGGACCTTATGATATATGCTTACAAACTCCTTAATCTTCAGTAACTCCCCATAATAGAGTTTAACAAGAAGGAGTACAAGTCTCCATAACTCATTGTTTATGGCAAGCTTGCCAGTGCCTGAAAATGTCTCTGTGGCAATTATCTTATAAAAACTGGGAACTGCATGAGTAAAGTTAGGATATGTATATCAGCACTAGGAACCCCTACAAGAATGCTCACATGAACAGCCTTCAGAAGTGAATAACAAGAGATTTTGAGAAGGACATGTGAAAAAGCAGTGTTATAGCCTGATTCCATGACCAAGCTCAAGCGGCAGCTTAAGAGGGGGTTTTTAATATATATTACATCCAAAGATCAAGCGACAATTAATCCTCTGGACTTCTTTCTTAAGCTCGTTGACTATTAAAGGGAGCTTCAACTCAGACTTTATTTCCTTTCCTGATCCCCTCTCCTGTCAAGCTACCTGCAGTCTAACAATAATTGTGCTAGTTTCATGTAGTACACCAAGACATAAATACTCCAAATATTCTAACTCAAAAGGTCATTTGTTTTGGTGCTCAAGACCCAAACATAGGTTTCTGCCAGCAACACAACCTAAACACACATATTATTGCAAAACCTATTTTCTGCTCATGCATTTTTTAAACTTTCCAATTCTTTTTATGGCCAAGAGTTGACTGGTATACTGAGACACATAATACCAGGTGGCAAAAGAAAATTTTTAAAAATCCACCTTATATAGATACACTTTTCATATTTTATTTATTCTTCCTGAATCCACAAGTATTCCTGTTCTTTGCCATCAAAAGTATCTTGTGACCTTGGTTAAACCACAAAATTACCAACACGAGGGATCCAGGACCTCTATAACCTTACACCATTTTTTACAGGGAGGCATTTAGCTTTCAGATGTGATGCTGTGATTCAGATCTCTTCCATCAGAGAATATGTTTGCAAATCAGGCCTTCCAACAAAGCATATTTTTAAAGCATTTCTTTTCAGACCCTTTTTCTGACAAATCATACTATCTTTCTGGGTCATTTTTTTGACACCCCATTCTGAGGTAGGCAGCAAAAACACAGGCAATGGATTGAATGGTATCTCTCCATATGAACAGGACTAGGCAGGCTTTTCTCAAGCAATGTTTCAAGATCATCATGGGGGACAAAACTGAAACACACTGATATAAGAAGTGGATAATAAGCAAATAGAAAGATTAAAAACAGCAATTTAAATTAGAAAACTCCCAGAATGCTTGGTTTGAGGTGACCTGTGTGATTTTCTTACAGTACGTAGTACCCTGAGGAATAATGGTACAGTTACTCTCCAATTTCTGACAATTACTTTTACAGGTAAAATTATTTAACATGTTATCTTCACCATTCTTATACAATACTGTCCAGAGTTGTGGCTAGCCATGAACACAATTCAGGTGAAATCACAACACTTAAGCAAAGCCTCCAATGCTGCAACTGTATGAGGAAGTTTCAATGCTCATTGCTCATATTCTCTTGTATGGAAACCAAGATGCACAGAACATCAACACACACACACTGATTAGAAGTAACACTTCATTCTTCTGAATTTGTTACTTTAGTAATGGATCAAAAAGAAGTAACTCCATGGCAAATTTAAAACTTTTATTTGGAATTTACATGGAAAATGCAAAGTATAAGAAGGATATATGACTCAATCTTCACAAGCTACTGTGCAGTCAGAGTGTGACCACAGATTACTCCTCAATGCCTTCAGCACAAGAAATGGAGAGACAGAACAAAGAGGGAAGAATACATCTGCACAACTTCAAAGAGGAGGCTGTAGAAAAAGAAATAGGGAGAGAAGCCAAAGAGCATGTGTACCATAATCTGCACCTACTGTAAATGACATTCTCTTCATTACTTTTGGAGACCTAGTTAGTGGCTTTGATATCAACAAATGTACTAAAGTAAGCAGTCTGAGATTCTCAAAAATGCCTAACATCTCAGTCCATATTTCATGACTTTTCCCAAAGCCATTACTTTAAGACAGATAATCTTCACCAGAAAAACTATTTTCCTCTTATTACTTTTATCTCAGTAGAAATGCTGCTGTAGGGGATTTAAAACCTCTTTATAGCTTCTCCATAACACCCAGCCAAATAGCACTCTGAACGTCAGAAATCTGTGTGAAAAACTGTTTAAAATACATGTTTCTTAAAATAATAAGTCCTGACTATTGACCAATTTTTTCTCTCAAAGAAAATGTAATATATTAAAACATCAATAACTCTAACATTCTTTGTAAATATTCAGTATAGAAAATTTATCTAAATAATGAATGGTGGAAATAAATTTTTTCTTCTATCCAGACTACTGCTTTAACAAACATTTTTCAAATCTTTATTATACTAAAGATCACTAGAATCACTAGCAATTTTCTGTGACTCCAGAACATGCTTGTCTCATCTTTGAAGAATTAGTCACCTATTCCTTGAAAGCTGATGTTCCTGTCAAACATATTGTAGTGGTGGTTAATAACACAAAAGTTATCCAGTCAGGATAACTATCAGCAGCCAGTAACTTTCAAAGCCTGTTTAAAATGTAAGTTATGAAATCAAGTCCACTTACTCAGTCATATCCAGAAAATTGAAAATATTTGAACAATATTTAAGACAAGATTTTTACAAAAGGAGAACTGACAACAGGAAATAATTATTACATGCATCATTGGATTGTTTATTGTAGTTGACTTTACTAAAACTTTTCATTTTCTCCTTCATGTTTTTGTGATAAAAACAAGACAAAAAATAACAGTATTGGTTGAAATTCAAAATTATGCATTTATAACAAAGCATAATCTGACATTTGACACGTGATCATCTCCTACTGATATCACTATTAACAATAATTTGGCATCCTCTAAAGAAGTCTAGACCTTCTAAATCTGGAAAAATAATCCATTAAAAAAAAAAAACTCATACTAGGTTAGATTTTCTGATGAAAAGCACAATGTCAGAGAGAAAAAAAATTCGTTATATGTATAACCTCAGCCTTTATTGTAAGTGGCTAAAAGTAAGTATTGGTGGGAAGCCTGATTTTAGAAAGACAGAGATGTCCAAGCAACGTAACTTTAATTGTAATTCCAGGCACAACCAACAGATATTACCAATTTGTAAAAGACATCCAGAGCTCTGTCAGTGTGATGAAAGCTGGCTGAGACAGTGGGCAATCATGCCATAAGTTTAATAAAGTTTCAAATCTTTTAACCAGTAGAGTGTTGACAATTCCATCAGACAGTTTCACTGTACACCAGTTTTTAGGGCTTAAACAGCTAACATCAAAACATTCAATAAGTTTATGAACTCTCTGGACCACTTTATATAGATTAAAATTTATACTTTTATATAAATCATAATAGTGCTATTTTACCACACTCTGATCAGTAAAACAGATATTTCTGTTATGTTTTCATAGTGAACACAAAACCCAATATAGCAAGTAAATGTCTTTAGAATTCAAATCTTTTCTCCTAAATCCCAGATTACATTACTTCTGAAACAGAAAACGATTTACCAGTGCTTCTAAAACATTTTGAAACAAATTACAGTAAAATTAAACATGTTATGCTGTTGTACTTAAAACTGCAGCTGTTTTTCTTTTCAGGATCTAATGGGGACATTATGCAAGATATAAAATGACTGCTGGATCAAGAATGTGAGAGGGAGAGATGCTTCTTTATCTACTTTGGATATTGCACCTATATTTGTCACTTTTCCAAAGACATTTATATGGAAATTTCTCAATTATCAAAGTTCAATATGTCCCTGAAGTACGCTCCTCAGAGTAAGAAAGCCTTGGAAATTTTTACAGGCTTTTTCTCTTTTGAAAATCATACTTCAGTGAATTCATCAATTTGAGGTTTCTACACATCGCGCATTTTTAAATCCATAGCATCCCTTGCTTCCAAGACAATGAGGTTGAACCACTTTTTATTATCAGCCTAGAATAGAAAATATACCAAAATACAATAAATTATATTTTTCTAGTATTCAGAACCAAATTTATTTTTTACAATAAATGCATTAATATTTTATTAAAATTTCCATCCATCTGGCATTAAGTATTTAACTATTTTTACCTATCTTTCCCCAGTATTAATTATACAATGAGATAATTATATAAAGCAACTGGCTTAGTGTCAAGGTGATTTTCTATTCTGCTAATGCATGTATTTTTTGAACCTTTAAAGGTTTGCATTTTTTCCAGACAGAGATGGTTTTTTAAAATCACCACAGTATTTAGTCTCTAAATATTCTCTAAAACTCCATACTTTTCATACTGGAGAGTACATGCTGGGGCTGCATTGTACTTTCCACTTGAAAGAACAGCAAAAAGAGAGAACTGCACATTTATTCTGATATTCACTAGAAAAAACCTTCAATCCCTGCAAAACAAAAAACATACCTGTTCACTCTGAGAGGCACCATAAAAATGTGAATAAAAATCCTTTCAGCAAATAATGACTCATGCATTTAGTCTTTGTTCATTTTTCTTATGGCACATATGAAATGCTACAAAATATTGGGTCACTGAATATATGAAATCTAACTGCACACTAGTATCACAAAAACATGTTCCTGTACAGACTCTTTTAATAACAGGACATAGCTAACCAATTCTAAAATATGTAATGTGGGCTACACAACAAACCATAAAAGTGATGTCTCTCAGTTTACATTTGTGACTGTGCTGAAGAAATGTAATTAACTAGTGAAAAAACAACTGAAGAATCTAATCAGAGATAGCTTTCTGAGAGAATTCTGTGCACTGTACTAAAAAAATCTTCAGCAGAATTCTCAGAGAAAGCCAGTGAAAACAAAATCATTAGAGGAAAATATACAGTAATACATAATCAGTCTGCTTTTTGTTTTTTTTCCAAAGGGCAGACACCAAAAGAGAAGATATATCTACAATAATTAAGGTACTGGGTCACTTATTTAGAAGCATTATATTACCAAAAAAAAATGTAACATGACCACAGAATTTAAAACCTCAAAAGGAGACTGAAATCTTTTTGAAAACTATTATCTTTACTCTTCTGTGAATCACCAGATATTATGCAACAGCTCTGGATATTTGAAAGCATACTTAGTTCTTCCACCTGTGTATGCAATAAATATTTCATTTATCTACTTATGGTTTAGTCACTGCAGATCAGGGAGTTCCTTAAAAATTTCACGGAAGGAGGCAGACTTTTTGGTACTTTATTTTTAAAACTAAAGGCTAAAAGAAACCAAATCAAAATTTGTTTTTACAGGTAGCTTTTGCAACCATCATTTTTTTTCAGATAAGCCCTTTAAAGCGTACATAGAGGCTTAATCAGTTCGCCTGATTGTAGGAATAACCATGGGAAGAGACAAAAAAATAGAGAACAAAAGAGAGAATAATTACTCACCTTACAGTAATTGGAGTTCTGTGAGATGTATCGCTTTGGTGCACAGACACCTCAGGCACTCACCATGGGATCTTAAGGCCATCAATATTTGTTGGGGCTGTACCTGCCTGATCACACCCTACTCCCTAGGAGCACTGAGAGGGAGATGTGTGGTCCTGCAGCTCAGGCCACTGCAGGATCCAGCTGGGAGATCCCTCAGTGGTGAGCAGGGAGGAAGCACCATCCTCCACAGGCACAGGGTGCCTCTGGGAAGCACAGGTATTGACATCCACTGTCTTTGGCAAATGACAGGTCATCAGCAACTCATTTCTGCTGACTCACAAACAGCAACCTGATATGCAGAATCTAGATGCTCCAAGTCCATCTAAAAATGACTCATACAATTCTGCCAAAATGAGCAGCATACCTATAAGCCTTTATAAAGGAACACTATCCCACAAATGTCCATATTAACCCCAGAGAGAAATGTTTTAAGAAAACTTACAATCTAGTTCAGAAAGTAAAGACAAGTCCCAGCATGTTCATATTCCTCTAAAATAATTATCTAAAATAAAAAAAAATAAAGAAACAAAACCAGAAAATTGCCAAACAAATAAAAAATCCCTGCCCCCAAAATACCAAATCACCCAACGATTCACTATGTTGTATTCCAGACAGAGTGCCTTCCTAAAACAAAAGAATTAAGAAGGGGGAAAATGCTGAATATCCTTCTGTAAGCTTGTTTAAAATTAACTACAGGGAAACATCACTGAAAGCTTATAACTCAGGGTTTCATAAACCTGTATCATAAAAGTGATGAAAGGGCTAGTCACAAACAAAATCTTTCTTCTCAAATTCACTACAAAATTAAACTTGAACATAAAACTGGTGCTGTCAAAGGTACATTAAATTTCAGTATTGCTAACAAAGAAAGAATTATTTTCTGAACCATTTTGCTCATTGAGCCTTTTGTTGCATTCACCCTGTTATCCCTATCAGTTTAAAATAATTTGATTTTTATTTTACCACCAAATGACATCAGAAATACACAGGGATTATATTTTCTCTTTTATTTTGAGGTACCTATATAATGCTATTTTAGTAAATCACGTTTATCTATTAAAAATGAATTAATAACATGGCTAGCATTATCAAGACTACATAAAGAAAATATCATATCAAGATTAAAGTCATTCAATTCAATAAATATATTTTTGCTGTGTTCAATAGCAGTAAAATCTGATCTGTCACATAATGAGTGTGGGTATGCGTATTTGAAAACTCCTATCTGAAACTCAGCCTATACAGGAAGAAAATCAGAACTAGAAAACTAAATAACACATGGACCTAATCCCCTATCTTTTGGTATCTTAAAATAAAAATGAAATCCAGTATATTTCACCCTGGAATTAACAGATTTTACTCCATCTGACACACTACAGTGTGATACTGCTATTAAAGATGCAAAGAAAATAGCCTGTGGTTAACTCCCTCTATACAATATGGGACAAGAACCTTAATTTCCAACATACTCATTAATGGTATACACCCGAAATGCTTCCAGAGCATTAGAGCCCTCTGTGTGTTCAATTGGGTTCATTCAAACGCTCCAAGTCAGACCTGAGAATCTGCTCTCCCAGCTCCCCCACTACAGTCAGTGGAGAGGGAGGCAGAAGATTCTAAGAGGCAATTCAGAACAGAAAACTAAGCTTAGTTTAGGTTCTCTGAATGATGCCCTCGAGACCCTTTTCACTGACTATAAAGAGAGCCAGGGAGACAACCTTCAAGCTAAAGTTAACATTTATGAACCTGTTGCATTTTACCACTTCGTGTAAATTCTGAATGAAGAACCACAGTTGTCATGGCTAAGAACTGGTATCTATATCTCTTTTGGATGATGTTTTGTGGGGAAAAAAAAAATCACTCATTTACATAGGTGGTTTCCAAAATTTCGAAATGAATTTGAAACTTTTGCCTGATACTGAACTTTACATATTAAGATGCCCAAACTAGAAATCATCATCATCACTAAGACTCAATTGTAAATCCAGAAAAAAAGCAGCCTAAAAACATTAGCAATGTTGTTTTCAATAGAACCAGTGCCTTTTCTACATTAAAAAGAATGAAAAATGTCATAAAACAAAAGGAACAAACAAACCACAGACCCAAGGGACTAGGTCCCTTGATGGAAAGACTCAGTAGTTTAGGCACTCTAGAGCAAGCTCCTAAAGTCATCAGTCAGTCCTTTAAACTAACTAGAAAGAATTGGCACTTACAGTATCTAAATTTCATCTCTTGAACTGCTTATTTATCTCCTAAAGGAAGACTAGACAGCTAAGATACAGACTTCTACACTGCAGACTTATAAAAAGAGAAGAATCCAAACTGAAGCCAAAAGCACTACATTATCTCAGCCAAAAAATAAAAATCCTAAACAAACAAAGGCAAACCAAGGTAAGAAAACAGGAAACATAAATACAAAAGCCATGCTCTAAGCTATAAAATAAGTTTATAAGAAAAGCAAGTTTAATTAGGATCAGAATACAAGGGGGAAAAAAATTCCTGTCCTTATCTTTCGGACTGTGTAGGTGGGGTATGTGTGATGCAGCTTCTGCATCATGAACTGAGATGAATGGCTCATCCTGATCTGGATGTCATTTAAGAGTCTACTTTTAATACTCTGCCAATCATATAGCTTGTCATGACGTGAAATTAAACAATATTAAAATAATTTATTTAATAGAATCCCTGTGCGTCTTGGTCTCCTTTTGCTGGTGTTTTCATTGAGAAATAAATATTGCATAAGCAGGTTATTTACTGCTAGAACAGGGAGCATTTCATAGAAACACAGAAATGTTTGAGTAAGAAGAGATCTTAAAGACCTTCTAGTTCCAATCCCCCTGCCATGAGCAGGGACACCTTCTACTAGACCAGGTTGCTCAAAGCCCCGTCCAGCCTGGTCTTGAACACTTCCAGAGACGGGGCATCCACACCTTCTCTGGGCAACCTGTTCCAGTGCCTAATCACCTTCATAATTTTTGTTTTCCTTTAGTCCAATATACCCTATTTAGGTTTAAAACCATTGCCTCTTGTCACTGCAGACCCTAAAAAAGGTCTTTCTCCATCTTTCATGTAAGTCCATTTATATATTGAAGGTCAGGTCTCCCTGGAGCCTTCTCTTTTGCATTCCTTGATATTTCTCTGAAATCTTTCAAGCAGAATTAGTCTTCAAAAACCGCAAAATCTCTTGTAGAACAAGAACTGAAGTTGAGGAAAATACAGTGTATTTTTGCATCACTATTATCCTAGTGTTGCCCCTTTATATGTTGTAAAGCCCAGAATCAACATGCATGTTGCTTTTTGAGACACAAAGGATACCTGCCCTGCTTGGTATCTATTCCATTGTTCTACAAGACAAAAGATTTAAAGTATATTTTTGACATCTATATTTCTTGCCTCCGTCTTGTTTCTCTTCTTGCTGCCCAACTCACATGCTGTCTATCACCATTACATATCTGATAAAAAGGATGAGACCATCTGGCATGAATGTTCTTTTCTCTTTCTGAATAACTAACTGCCAGGATGACAACATTGCCCTCCAAATGTCCAATGTGAACTTTGAGACACAAAGAGAATTGACTGAGACCTCACCAGGTTTAAAGCAGGATCTGAAAGCAAGGCCTTTTTCATTGATAATGCCTCAGCTGGTTTTGGCTTATTTTCCAAAACAGTTTTGGTCTTGGCTTATTTTCCAAGAACTTTTGCAAAATAACCCAGAGAGCTTTAAATTTATTTTCAAAAGTGGCTTAATCGAATAACTTAAATGTCAGGAAGCAACAAAGGACTAATAAAAAAGGACAGTTGTTATAGGATTTATGCACCTTGAGCAAAATTTTTTGAATTTAAAATATATCTTTTTAGTTCATATTAAAAAGAGTTCATTATTTCTGAACAGGGAAATATCCTTTTAAATATTTTTATCAAAATTTCATAAAACTTTACTGGGAAAAGGCCGTAAGCCTAAAGATGTTTTGTAAACTGAAAAAAATGGAGTACTGATTACTTAAACAATAGTGTTCCTGGAGGGTTCTGATTTTTGAGTTGATATTAAATAAAATTATTTCACATTTTTCAGCCAATTTTTTAATTTCTAACCCTGAATTATGAGTATCTCCAGGCTCTGCCTACAAATATAAGAAAAATGCCATTTTATTTAGTCAGAATTAGTATTCTATATAGGTTACAGAACTTTAAATAGCACAGAAACTGAACTGTAGGGTCTGCAATTGTAGAAATGTACAATTCTGTACAAATCTACAGAATTGTAGATATCTTCCACTAGACCAGGCTGCTCAGAGTCCCATTCAGTCTGGCCTTGAACACATCCAGGGATGGAGCACCCCCAACTGAGCTTCTCTGGACAACCTGTGCCAGTGCCTCAGCATCTCCCCATAATTTTTCTTTTCCTTTTGTTTTATCTTAATCTACCATCTTACAGTTTAAAACCATTGCTTCTCATTATTATGACACTTTCTGATAAAGAGTCCCTCTCAATCCTTCTTGTAGTCCCCCTTTAAGTACTGGAGCCTTCGCTTTTTTTTTTTTTTTTTTTTTTTTTCTTTTTTTTTTTTTTATGCAAGCCTTGCAGAGCACTGATTGTCTTTCTGGCTCTCCTCTGAACAGGTTTATGGGCTTCTGTTGCTGGGGACCCCAGAGCTGGACACAGCACTCCAGCTGGGGTCTTGTGAGAGCAAAGTAGAAGAGCAGGAACACCTCCCTTGACCACACTTCTCTTGAAGCAGGTCAGAACAGGACGGGCTTTCTGGGCTGTGAGCCCACATTGCTTTGAATACTAAAAAATACATATTCCTGAGGTGTATCAGTGCCTCATGAATCAATCCATATTACTGTGACAATTTACGGACATCACTTTAGATAAAATTAAGTTAAGCCTATTGCATCAGATTTTACAGGAAATTCTAAATTTTTGTTAAGTAGAGAAGACATTTCTGCAGTCTGTTGTGTTAGACTGACGTGCCAAAAAAAAAAAAAAAACAAAAAAAAAAAAAAGAAATAAACTTTAATAGTCAATGGTTTTAGAACAATGTGCAATTTTCCTGCCAATATGTGTTTTTAAATAGTTTGTTGAAGTACTATATTATTATCCCAAATATAATAGCCAATCCAACAGAACAGTTCCAGCCAAAACTCTTTTTAAATGCTGGTGAATATAACAATCTTCTTAAGTAAGTGCTAGTGAAATATATAGTCATTATTTTTCTGAGAGACATTCAGGCACTGTTCAGTATCATCTGACTTGAGTAGGGAACTTCTGCAGTCAGTCTTGAAAACCCCATTCCCTGACAGGGTCTGAGCTTGGATGCCTTCATTAAGATATCTTACTGAGTTTAAGCATTAATGTGAGCTGACAGAGCAACTGGCTCATGTTCACAAGGTCAAAATGCAGGGCCATGTAAAATGCACACAGCTAAACAGGGCAGGGGAGTAGAAGAGGTTCTTATGTGAGTTAATTCCATTTCAATAGAGTTTGTTTTGGTATGAGATCTGAACTCCTACATTTCCTGACTAAGAGATACTCAGCTGGTGAGACAAGAAGTGTCCCCTAAACAAACAGTGTTTAAGTGTGCACTTGAAATCACACCTGGTTATTAAGGAAGCATTTTTGTATTGCCACCTACAACTGTTATTGCTGAGATTATAGAAAATAACACTCACAGCTCTATCAAAAATCTAATTTTCTCCTTAATAAGCATCCTCAATTGCCTTTTTTCTCTTCATTCAAGTTATTTAGTAACAGGAAATATCTTTAAAATTTATTAAGGAAAAAAGGCAAATCATTTGCAAACTTTTTGTGTATGATACAATGGAAAAAACAATTTTGTATCATCTAATGTACATCAAGTCAAATCACTTTGATCATGGTTTTTAAATTGTTAAACTTCTACTTTTCACCCTTCAATCAAACTGCAGCACCTTTTCTTCCCCAGTTTCAACACACTCTCACACTGGGAAATTATGGTACTACTCCAGTTCCAAAATGACTACACTGAAGCTTGCATTCTTACAAAGACTTTTGAATCCAAATTTAAATATTTTTCTAGATTTTGAAAGATAAAATGGGAAGTTATGTAAGCAGCTAATTTAACACCCAGCAGGTATAAGGATTAGAAGTGCAAATATTCAAAAAAGCTGTGAAACAACTTAGATAAACATTCCTTTCCTCATCCTCAATCAAAATATACCCCAATATTATTTGCCCATAGACCTTCACAGAAAGAAAAAAATATATTATCTCAAAGGTAGTTCACATTTTTATGGGAATCTAAAGCCAAAATGAAAATTAAATCTCTATAGTAATTCATTTTTAATGCTAAGATCAAAACACAGAACTGTAATTTTTAACCTCCATCATAAAAAGCTGTGGAAGCTACAATAATATATATTTAGAGCCCAATAAAAAAGAAAAAAAAAAAAGAAAAAATGGACTTTGTGTCAAAATTAAATAAAACTGCTGGAAACTAAAGGTTTTTATAATAATAGTAAAAAAGGAATAAGAATATTTTAAGAGCAAATTATTTCTTAAAGACAAATGAAGGCTCAATTTCTAGTAGCACTTGCAGCATGTACAGTTGTCCTTAAGTCATTTACTGGGAACAGGTGCATTATTCAATGGTAAATTTCAAATGCTACATGAACATTCTGGTAATACAACTCAATTTTATTCAGAGACAAAAAGATGTTTCAGTAATGTACAGCCTAATTTAAATACAGTGTATCCAGACTAGCTGGGCAAATAATCCAGGCACTCCAAATAAAAAAAAAACCTTGTAGTTACAGTAGAATGAAATCTGAAATATTTTGCATTCTGATCAGTCTTGGCATTCTCAATTGTGCTTTCACAGTTCACTGCAACCTTAGTCAGCTATTCATCTCAAAATAACATCAGCTTCAGCTAAAATTTTAGCATTTACATTTTGTTCATTCAAGTTGCCATAATAATTCACTTTAAAGCAATTTACAGAAGGAGAAAAACCCAAACATTAAAAACTTGATTAAAATTCCTCTTTTTATATAATTATGGGATAACCCCCCCCTTTTTGGTAATGAAATATTATACTGTATGCAATATTATGCTTTGCTACATTTTATATTCTTTTACATGAATATTAGCATACTTGTGCCCCACATAGAAAGCCTAATCAACCATTCAGTATTCAAAAAAATGTGAGGAAAGAAAAATGTCTTCATAAAATATGTTTAATATCTTTTGTCCTTTATACTGGGACATACCAAATTAAAAAAAAAAATACTCTGCAACCAGAAAGTAAAAGAAAAAAAGATATAATTATACTTTTCTTCTAAAGCTTCTTTTCCTATGTAGAAATAGCCCATTCAAGCCAGAGGCTACAAGAATACCTTACCAAGCAGAAAACATGACTAACTAATTAATTTACAGTGTGATCTCATTTAAAAATTTACTTCCAAAAATAATAATTCAGCAAGCAAGGACCATTTTGACACATTTACTTAAGAGGTATAACTATGAGGAGCTTGTCATTAGTCAAAGAAAAAAAAAACCAACAAGTAACAAGAGAAGGTAAGAGATGCCTATTTTAGCTGTGTAAGCATTATATGCATAGCAGTTCTTAACTCAGCCTGGAAAATGAAATTTTAAAGAAATTACAATGGTTCACATGGGATTTTTTCTCCTAAATGAAGCTTCAAACAAAAGCTCAAGTTGCCTATGGGAGCTAATTACACAGCCTTCAAAGACAGTTGATATAGGTGTTTAAGGGCATTGAGGATAAAAATAGAAGTCTGAACTAGTAAAGTATCTCTAATCCAAACGTTTTTAAAGGGAAAAAATGTCTCTGTATAATGTACAGCTGCATAACTAACAAGTTATCCCTAAGCACTACTATGGAGTTAAGATGTATGAAAAAGAGTGATGTAAAACAAATTCTGTTCATAGTGTAATTGTGTGAAAATAAATAGAAGTCCAGTAATGTATAAGCAGACTAACACATTATCTCTACATTTTATTTACAGATATTCTCTTTTCTGTGATCCATTATCAAAAACAAATAATTGAATGGAAAGTTTTGGTGCAGCAGAACCCCTAGTGAGAGCACAGGAAGTACAGGATCCTCCTTATTTATGCTTTCACTTTGACTCAACTACTGTTTGCTTATTTATTAAGTATCTACAATTCCATAGGAAGTGGTCCAGCATGCTGCTCAAGGATGCACCACCGAATCTGAAGGAGCTATGAATGAGCACTTGCAGCACATCTGTCCAAAGGGATGGCAAATTGTGTCTTTAGAGCTGGGAATGTGTGAGATGGGATATGGGACAGATGAGAACAGACCAAAAATTCTTCAGCTGTCAAAGACATTGTGTCTTCTAAACTGTATTCTGAGCAGACTAATTGATGATTCACATATTCAAACTTAGGCAAAACACTTTCTTATGTTCCTGCACAAGATAGTCACTTGCATTTTTAAAGCTGTATTTCATCATATTCATTTCATTATAGATGGTATTTTACTAGGAGTCATCCTATTTCACCCCTTTTTTGTACTCAGGCATTAGCAACTTCTCTCATTTGGCATCATCAGGATATTTAATTCCCATAATATTAATCACAACATACTTTAATAAAAACGTAGCATGTGATCAGATTACACATTGCTACACAATGATCCTACAATAATGTTTGGAAAATAAGCTGGTTTATAGTACTAAATGCTAAAAAGAATAAAAGGGCAAAATTAAAGCTAAGCAGGTTTAAGTTACAGAAAACCATAAATAAGCTATTATCTACTCAAAAGCCTGAGACATGGTCATTTTTCTGAAATATCATCTTAGTGGTCAATAGTGGTCAAAAGCATAGAAATAGTGCTTTGAAATGTTGAAAAGAAACTGTAGGGTGATGGAAGATTTCAGTTCATAAAATAATGTATAAAAAGGAAAAGATAAACAGAAAACACAGCATCTCACAAAACTGAAAATACCAGATGAAACTGTCAAATTACAGATTTCAAAACTAGCAAAAAGGAAACAATTTTATTCCACAAAGGATGTAACTCACATGTTGTAATAGTAGTCTGTGGATGCTAAAACACTAAATGGAATAAGAAATTTGCTTTAAAATGTGAGAAAGGGTCTATCAGACACCATCGATGTATAACAATGCCTCCAAAAGTCCCTGAATTTTTTGACAGCTAAGCTGTTCTCCACTTTCACTGCTGCTCATATTCCTCCCTAAACATCTGTTGCTCATCACTGTCAGAGACAAGACACTGAAGTACAGAAATCTCTGACTCATATGGCCTCACTTGCATCATGAAAATGTCAAAGGATGGGAAAAGAAAATACAAAGGTGGTGTTTTAACAGGCACAAGGAACCAGACTTTTACATTATCATTCTACATCATAATCCTATTGCATTAGAGTAGGTGCACAGTTGTAAGGGGAACTATACAGCCAAAATAGTTTTTCTATTTTATCCAAATATGTTTGCTTTCCAACATATCTAATAAATTTTTTTGTCAAAGTATCAGATGGTGATTTCTGTGTAGTAGACCATGTTTTAACCTCTGTTAAGTGATAGACTCATTTCTTTTCAAAAAATTCATGCAGGTTGAATATTACTTAGATGATCTATGTATTTAGCAGGAAAAAAGAAAAAAAAAAAAGGAATCTCAGCTCTCTCATTTAAAAAGCAAACACTTTTTTTTAATAAATTTAAATAGTTCTTTCATTTACAGAGGACCCTGAATCCTAAAAATACCAAAATGAAGATTTATGACATCTGTTCATGGGAGCAGAAGAAAAAAATCCAAACCTCTGATTTTACAACCAACCTGAACTGAATGTTTAAACTTTAATTTTGCTTGTCTTAGTCATAAAACTTGGTTGTGCAAGTGTTGTTTTATGCAGTTATATAGTGTCTGGCAGCAACTAAACACAGAAATGTGCAGTCCAGAATGATTTGTGTTTACCAGCCAAAACTGAGAGTTTCCAGATATGAAAGACAATCATGGTTCTAGGACTAGTCAGAAAGTTACTTCTGGCAACAGAAAGTTTGTTAACATTGTATGATTCACTATAAGACTTCGTTTAGACTACCTTGTACACTTTGAGTCACTTTCAAAAAATTAAGTCACAAAGACCTACTGGAATGACAAAGAAAATGGAGAATTTCACTAAAAAGTCTTACAAAAATAGTTTGGCTTATCTAGCTATGCAAAATGAAAGTCAAGAGGGAATATTACGACTCTATCTAATTAGGGATACATATTGAGAGAAAGGAATAACTTTAGCAGGATAATGCTGTAACAAGATGGAATACATACACATCAGTCATGAACTAAGACTAAAAACTGAAATGCAACCTAATCATCTAAGAATTATTCTTCTGTGATTGTGTTCCAAATAGAGTAACAGAGGCATGAAATCTACATTGTTTTGCAACAGAAAAAGTACTTTTAAATAAGGTATCATCTGAACAAGATATACTAATATGAGCCTGAGTTTTAGGCACATAAAAGCCTGTTTAACATTCATAAGGAAATGCTGAAGAACAAGGCTTGGATCCTGCTTGTTCCATCTTAATTAACTAGTGCTGCACTTCATGGCTTTCAGTGATCTCATTCTTGTTTCCAAGAAGCATAATTTGATTTTAGTTTTGCTAGACTTTAGTTTCCACTGATGTGTGAGAATCTGGCTATATCTAGCAACAGATTTTTGAGAGGAGGACAAGCATGCTCCAGATGGTATGAAAAAAAATCTCAGCTGTCTTATTGTTGCATCTTCTTTACTCTTTCATGGATAGCCTCATGGATGTAATTGAGGTCAAGAATAAATTTTAGGTATGTCAGATTACCAGGGACTTATTTCTTTTTTCTCTAGAGTATAAAGTATTATCTACTTCTAGTATTGTCATTCGGCCTTCTTATCTACAAGTGCTTTCAAAACTATATGATACTGGTCATTCTTTTCCTTTTCTTGAAATCTCACACAACGTCTCATTTTTTTAAGTGCAAAAAGACAAGACAAACAGAGAAAAGAAACCCACAGTGCTTTGTAGCATGCAGTATTTTGTTTACCTTCCAGAAGTATCAGTTTCCATCCTAAACAGCAATGGCAGTGATTGGACTCAACTACAGTACATTTCCCCCTATGTTGTGTTTGAAGATATATGATCTCCTTTGAGAACCTTTATACATTTCTGAAGGTAAGTCACTAATTAGCAGCACAACCCAGCTGAGAAGAGCCAAAGGGTTCTCACCCAAACAAAGACTGTACCACTGAGTCAGTCAGTGTATTTAGTAAATGGGTGAATGCAGCTACAAAGAATTGTTTTATAGGCTGCAATACTGAATGGGTCTCAAGCAAATGTGACCATAGCCCTGCTTGGCTGAGCTCTTTATACAGTAAGAATGTAAGTGTTCTTGTAAGTTTCATTACATGATCTCATTGATTTGGAAAACTTTAAATTGAATCACCTTTGCACTTTTCCCCATAGGGTACATACATTTCATTTTAGTTTTTAAAGGTCTTTCCTCTCTCTCTCTCTCTCTCTCTTTCTCTCTCTCTCTCAAAAAGGATTATTTTTCACATTAGGGGCATGCAAAGGTTGGTGGGTTGTTGTTTTGTTGGCTTTTTTCCTGAGTAGACAGGAGCCTAAAGGAAAAGGACAGAAAGAAAAATAGGCTGTTTGACTTGAAAGTGTGCAAATGCTAGGGAAGTAGGAAAGTGACCTAAGGGACATTTTGTTTATATATCCTGTGGTGAGTAGTAAAACACTACAAACTTCAGTCTCGCAAAATATCTGCCAGATACTATTATGGCTATCAGAAGGCAGCTTTAAGTAATAATTGTGCAAAGGAACAGTGCTTTGGAGAAAAAAATGCCGCTTGCCTTTGCATTTTAAATCCACTGAATTTCATTTCAGATAAAGGGCTGCTTTTGTCACTAGTAGAAAAGTATAGGTAGGGTATTTTGAAAGCTTCTAAAATCGTTCAAGATGTCAGTGAAGTGCTTAAGAATGAAACTGTATTTTGTTCACACGCTTGTTTTAAGGGCTATCCAGCCCAAAGATCAAGCCAAACAAACATGTCCAAAGAGAGAGAGCAGGAAATATTCAAGAGATAGATATGGTCTCTGATGATCTCTGCTAGTAGAATATAATGGAAACTTTTTTAAAAAAATCAGTGAGAAATAGATACACTAATGGATGCTATACTACCTTCTAAAGTCAAGTTACAAGTTACAATTATTGCCTGATGGGCTTCTGCCACTGATAATGATATATATTAGAATTAATGACACTGCCACACAACCCCTTCATAGGTCACAGATGATTGCAGAACAATAAGAACTAATGACTAATTTTGAAGACATTATTGATCACATTTTGGAACTGAACATTTGTCTAGGTGGGGATTTAAAGAATAAATGCACCATCTCATAAAAGACTCATTTCTTCATACAATTCATGCCAATGAATGGGAGTCAGATAATTCACTTTTCTAAATTACTTTCCTTTAATTCCTTTACCTGTTTTACATTCTCTGAATAATTTTCAGTGAAATTGTGTCAAAGGTTTTGCATATAAAAAAAATTCAGAGTACAAGCTTGTTATAATTTCCCAGCCACACATGAGCATCATCATGCACATACTTTGTGTCATGTCACAGGGCAGCAAGCAGTTGTACCACTTTCATGTATGGATGCTGAGTTTCAGTCTATCTACAAAGCATCCAGTCACACTAGCTGAGTAAATGACAAATTCATTAAGACTAGACTATAACCTATAGAGCAATAAAATAAAACCTTTTCAATAATGGGAAAACATTAGAATATGCAAATATATCACATATTGGATATCTCAGGCTATCAATGCCAAAATGTACCTAGAATTTTTTAGAAAGCAATCAAAAGTGAGAAAAAAAACACTTCATCAACAGAAGACAGATATCATCCTGAGAGGATGATGAAGAACAGGAACTAAATATGAGTTACATCCTAGGTGCAACTGATCACAATTACTTTGAATATGTTATATGATTGATAGTCAAGTCCTAGTCTGTAATACAATGGGGTTTAAAGTCATCTGTACCCCAAAGCTGAAGACAATTTCAAATCAGGAACCAAATCTAATGATGAAAAAAAAAAGTGAACTAAAAAGTGGAAATTCTGATCTATTACTCTTAACATTTTAGCACCTTTCTTTTACTTCAATGGTAATTGAAAGCAGTTACACAAATATAACATGCAGAAAAGAGGAAAAGATGAGAATAATTAACATAAAACTTTAAGTTATCAAGAACCTAGTTATGGAGCCAAAAATATATAACAAAAATCCCTTGTTAGATGAGATTAGAAAAGCATGAAGTATTTCTGCAAGTATATTAAGAGCACAGGAATTCTAACAATTCCATGAACCTTGTTATGAAATAGAAATATTTTCAGCTGGCAGACAGAAACACCCAGCAACTATTGCTCTCCTGTGGTTTGGAAGGAAGTCACATGATTTATTGATATTAGGTAATATTAGGTGCTATGATCACAATATTTCCCATTCCATCAGTACCAACATTAGAATAATGTTAGTAATGATTGGCTTATCTTTTTAATGATACAGAGTTTATAAATTTGTACACAGTAGCTTCAAATGGGCTACACAATGAGCAAGGTGATGTGTTAACTGTGATTTCCTAGACCCTGAAGCACTGGGGGTGTTGTGCCAATAGTCATTTACACATTGACATTTATATCTCTCACAGATAGGCATGTACTTGTCAGGATGACACTAACTGAATGACTAAAGGGAGGAATAACTTCAAAAATCATGTTGCAGAAGAGCTAAAAATGCAACTCGTAACATCAAGATAAAACAGGCAAGTCATAACATGAGAATGGAAGACTCCAAACTGAGAAGTGGTCACTTCAATTTTCAAGAAAGAGCAGAGAGACTGATATAATCCTTGAATTTTACAACTCAGAACTGAGGAAATTTAATTGATTAAAGAAGTTTTAATATTATATTAAATTTATATTGCAACTGCCTTTGCAAATCAGGTCTACATCTAATGACTGAACTCCAGGAAGCCCAGATAGGCATGGTTCAACCACTGGGAATACATGACTTAACAAAGACTCCATCAATGCAGTGTATTTAGTTTATCAAAAGAGAAACAAATTTCCTAGGTACTTCTTTGATTTAAGAAAAATAGTAACATGATCTAATGCATGGGAATGAAAACCAAATGATGAGGTGTGCTTCTTTAACAATAACCCTGTTAGAATTGGAATGATTTGGAAAGACTACATGGATTGTAATGAAAGATGTTGCTTGAAATATGAATATTTTCTGAACAATATAAAACCATGAGTCCATTATGCTTCAGCATTTATGAGATGAACAAGGGCAAAGAAATTGATGAGAATCATCATAAATACTTTGATGGGGGCTACAGGAAACAGCAATAGACACCACCTGGAAAAACTTCTTAAAATGCACAGAAACCAAATCTACTACTAAATTTATATATGATGCATGTAATAAATACAGTATAAACAAACATAAAATAGTATATTTAAGTAATAAGCAAGATATATAAAATAATATTTTCAGGTAAGACAGTGATGCCTTAACACTTTTTTTAAAGCAAAATTAATGATAAAATTAACATTATTTGAAATGTCTACTATGGAAAATTTGCTTGAATTAAAATACATGTTCTTGACTGCTGGCAGCTACAAAACACATTAGTAAGGATGTCAAAAGAAGACCAAAATTTTCTGAAACCTAATAGTCTGTTTTACTGGAAAAAAATTAATATCATACAAAGCAAATGTCTAAGGAAAAAAAATTAAATAACATCATTGTGTATAATATTTTATTATCAAGATGAATTCTTAAATTAGAAATAATTTCTTACATTCAAAAATTTTGCTTCAAAAGTGAAATAATATTCACCAGTTTGTGCCCAATTAATATTGCTGTTTTTTCATGTTATTGTTGATATTGTTCTTCTATATATACAAAGTAACAAAACAGTAAGAATGTCATGTTCACAAGAAATAAACTTAGTGACCATTTCCCACAGGAATATCTTGGGGGAAAAGATCTATAAGATGACCATGCTGCCTGATATATTTCCAGCTTTGAACTACTGTGTGTCCATAGGCAGACTGCATTACTGCTATGCACATTTACACTCTGCTCCTATATAGCACAGTTTATCTCCACCCAGACATTTACTCCCTTACATTTACTACAGCCTTCCTTATCTTCCTTTGTCTCAAATCTCTGAGGATATAGATTTTTGTAGGTTTATATCCTCCACTTGGTCTTTAGTTACTATATAAATTACATTGTAAGGGAATTATTCTTATCAACTTCTGAGCTCTCTCAGATTACAAAGACTAGAAGATTTCTTACATCAAGACCATAAATTGCATTTGAGTTGAAAAACAACTTTCTGAAAAATATTCAGTTGTGATTCAGAGTATTTTGATGTCAATTCTCTGAATCCTAGAACAAAACTTCCTCCTTATTCTAGTTTGAGATATTAGTTTCCTTGCAGCTAATGGATTCTGTTGCACCTAGGAAAATTTTTCAGGGAGCAGACACTTATCAACTAGTGCCAAGTGAATATTTCGCCTTCTTTAAATATGCTGTGTCTTTAGCCTCTTAAACTTTAGGGCAGGTTTCCCAGACTTTGAACTCCACTGTAGAGCTTTCTTAAGCTCTTCCCAGGAGTGAAAATCCCTATAGAAGAACTGAATCTAAAACTGGCTACAGGTAATGATCTTACTAGTATTTTTCACACTGTTCACCAAGTTACCAAGACCAATCTCATACAAATAATTTTGACCAATATTCCTTCATTCATCCCAGAATTCCCCCGCAGCCTTGGATGCTAACCCACTAAATTGGAGAAAACAGAAGGAAGGTAACTTTTCAGTAGCTCTAGCTAGAACCTTAACACACAACTATCTAGAGCTGAAAATTAGGAAAAAAAGCTGCTGATTACACAGAAATTACTAATGTTGTAGATTAAAGTCTAGCAGGAATCTTTAAATTTCCCTGATAACATCTTTTACTATGAGAATTCATAGAAGGAGATTCCACTGGTAGCTTAAGACTCCACTGATAGTTTAGGATTCCTTTGATCTCCTTTGAGTAGAAGAGAGGGAGAAAAAATGCTTAGAAAGGAGGGGGAAATAATGATTAGACTAAATTACTCACAATTTATGTATGTGACCTGCTGATATTTTAAGACACAACACTTCACCCATTTGCTCAAAAAGCTGCACAATACTTATCTTGGTATGAAATTTTTTTATCCTATATCTTCTTTCAAACTGTCCATCAGTAGAGACCTGGCATATTATGTATTATTGTATCTTCCCACAAGAACATATCTACAACATATTGCTTAATGTGCTTAGCAAGTAAATTTCATGCAGTCCATATAAACAGCTTTTTAATTACAGTCATCAAAATCTCAACATTTTATATGAGGGAGTATGTAAAACAGTGTATCAAAGTAAAACTAAAAAACAATAAATTATTCATTATACACTTGCTGTTAACCTACAAAGATTGATTCCTATATTTTCACCAATTTCATGAGATCTATCTTCATCAACAGCCTGCTTTTGATACATATTTTGTTGCTTGAAATTTTATAAGCTTTACATTTATGGGAAATGAACTGAAACAGAAACATTTTCTTACACATTGTTCTTACTCTAAGAGATAATGATATATTTGTAAATATGCTGCTGCCAGATTTTATTACATATGTGCATAAATATCCATTACACATAGGAGAGAAAAATACGTGCAACTGTTTGTCCCACCTTCTAATAAATCGTATCTTAAAATCAGAAAATAGGGTCTGACTATGCTAAAGTTGCAGAGTCAAAGAGAAGAAAACAAGATAATCTTCCTTCCTTGCAAGAACTTAGGTATGAGAATGATGAAAATTCTTTCCTAAGTAGTTCATGAAGTGGGAAGTAAAATGAAAAGTTAATCATTAACCATTCTTATATAGCAAATTAGAAGATTAAGGAATATGAGAATTTGACTCACTGTGTTTCTAAGCAGTATATGGGATACCTAAGTCAACGAATATAGGCCCCTGCTCCAACATTTGACCAGATTCCTGGCCCTAATGAAGCAGGCCATATCACCAGCAGAGAAAATTATTTGCAGGATTTGGCATTTTTGGTATGTACTCTCGTTCCCTCATCTCCTGCTACCACTGCCTGGAGCATCCCCCACCTCCTTGGTGCTTCCAGGAAGTAGTGACCACTGCCTGGAGAGCTTTGCTTGATGTCTCTCAGCTTTGAGCCTTTGACTGCAGTCACCTTCTAGGATGCCTTTATTCTTTCACTAACAGGGGGACAAAAGATCCCAGGCTGCAGCTGTGCACTCTCTAACTAAGCTGTTATGAGGGTCCTCTGAGTGTCCATGGTCAGAGTGCCTTGTGCTGCCTTCAGGTCTCTGAGTGTCCTCTGCCTCTGAGCATTCCCAGTGCACCGGAGTGCTTCTCATGATGCCTTGTGAAGGCTGACCTAGAACAGAGACTGGACAGAGTTAAAGAATAAAGTAGTTATTTATTAGAAGGCCTCAATGGATCCACCTTGGGCAGCACAAGAGCCCAGCCAGGGCTACACCCAAGATGAACCTAAAATGGTCACAAAATGGACAACTGGTCATGCAGTCTCTCACTTTTATAAGTTCTGGTCCATTAGCATATTGGAGTTAATTGTCCAATTATAGCTGTAGGTTATGAAGTCCCATCCTTGTTTTTCTCTCTTCAGTCTGCTGTTGTTTATGCTCTTGGGCCTGAAATGTGGATCATTTGTCCTTGGTCCCCAGCTAGAAAAGGAATTGTTTTGTCTACCTATTCTGTGAAGACAGCTTACTCTCCCCAAATATGAAGCTCAGAACTACACACTAAAACAGTACAGAATCTGAAAAATATAAAAGCTTAAACCTGAGGCATTACACTCAGGAACCTCATACAGTACTGCATGCTTGCTAGGTGACAAGCCATTGCAGAACTGGCAAGAATTTCTCAGAACTATGTAAGAATTATGCAAATTGAGTCATAAAAATGTAGGTGTCCAGGATCTATCAACTACCTACGTACTCATCCACAGATTTCTACGACCTGCTTGATTTACAAGATGCACGCATATTTATTTTTCAAAATGTATGCCAAATATTAAAAAGAGTAATTCTTCTTTAGGATAGTCACAATTTTTTGTTAATTATTACATCTATTTTAAAATATGTGCGCCTGTGTATGTATTCATATTCTGAAAAATATCCTTAATGGATTTTTACAATAATTTACAGTCTAACATTGCATCTCTAAATGACTGAAGAGAAAACTTATCTGGAACCAGACAGTCTGACAGTGCAGTTGGATATGTGGTGTGGAGCATTTGGTGAAGTATGCTTTTTGTTTGAGTGAATTAATTGCACAGTGCTCAGTGCTTCAGAGCTATTCAATTAAATTTTATGTTGCCTCTACTTTATAGAAAAAGAAAAAAAGGAGAATTTTCTGGAAACTGTAGCACAGGAGATAAAATTAAGTTAAAACAGAAATAAACAGCCAATGATAAGTTTAACTTTAAGCACTTATATTACATTTTTTTCCTGTGGCTATTCTTTAAATGCAATCATAATCAATGCAAACATCTTCTTAGACGAATAAATATCTGACAGGCATTGCTTACTACTTTTAATGAATCAGTATTAGTATTTTTCTTTTGGTGCACAGAGCTTAAATTAATATTCTGGAAAATGTGACTATATTTTATGCTGATTCTTTTTCATTTCAGTCTTTGGTTGCACCAGCTGCTGTTGACAGCCATAAGGAAAGCAAAGGTAGGCAGCACTGTAGTTATCCTTAGGCTATCATGGATGTAGAACAGATTTAAAAGAAATTTATATAAGCTGAAAGAGACTCATTTAAAATGTACCCTCATCAGGAATATGATGATTTTTTATGAGTCTGAAATATTTTCTGAGAATTTTTTGTGCAACATTATATTTTAAGTTTTCAGTTTAGAAATCAATCTCTGTAAAGTGCAGGAAGTTGAATGGTGGCAAACAGTGAAGGTGTTTGAAAAAATAATTCTGAGAGTTACTACTCTGATATGTAGTTTACTTGAAAATAATTTTTTTCTATGGCAAGTATTACAGTACAGAGATCATTGTTGGCAAACCACATTAAACTCTTGTTGCAGTAAATCATTTGATAAATTTACCTTCTGAAAAATTCCACTGCTCTCAAAGCATACAAGCATAAACAAAAGTTGTTGCTGGCTTGGACCCCCATTAAAAGAACATTCAAAGATTTTTTTTTTGTTTGTTTGGTTTTTTTTTGTATTTCAAAATATATATTTGAGTAGCCTCAGTCAGCATTTTAATTTTCACAGACTCAGGCTGTGGTAATATGAATTTCATTATCTTATATTATGTATTTCATTTAACTGTTACATAATAAAATTTTAATGTTTATTCTCTAAGCAGCACCATTGCTCTTATCAACAATCATAGTAGCTAGAGGAAAGAATAAGGGGGTTTTTAATAGACACTACATATCAGCTACTAAGGAAAAGGATAGCACTTCTCTATCACACTATTTGAGACATGATTTCTTTTCTCTATATGAATCTTACAATCTAAGTAGAAGGAACTGCTTTGACTAAGGAAAAAAAAAGAAATTATTAATGTTACTAAAAAATATTTGTTCTTTAGCAACTTCAGTTTTCTTTAGATTTTACATTATCATTAAATATTTCCACACATTACAATGCCAAAGTAACCACTCAAATCCCTATAAGAAGGATACACTGACCTCATTTAGGCAACTGATTCAAAATCTAGGTGCACCTAATGGTCATATTCATATGAGATAATTAACATTTGTGCCACAGCCCTTTTCTCAGAATACTCCAAGTTTCATTAGAATTGCCATTAACTGGTTAATTATCTTCAGCATGTGAAATGCTAGATGGCAATGTGAGCCAGAAGCATGAAGTGGGGATCTCGGCATCAAGGAAATTTTCAAGGAACAGTAATTGCATCCCTTGCACTCACATCCCTCTGTAAATGAGCTCCCCAAAACAATGAAGCCACTACTGCCTCCCCTCTTCAGGTCAGCCCTACAATCAAATCAATGCAGCTGCCTAAAATGTGTCACGTGGCTCTGCCCTAAAATATTGATGTCTCTCCACTGATTTCACTGGAGGCCTGTGGTGCTCCCAAGTAGCACGTGAAGTCAGGTAAGACAAAAGCCTCATTTCCTTCTGGGTACCTGAAACCAGCCTCTCAAGCTCAGTGTTAGCTTTTGAAATATTCCTCCTAGATTTTGAACTTTTAATATAAGCTCCATTTCATGTGTTGGTAAATACACTGTCTGACTCATAAAGTTTATATAACTGAAAATTATTTTAGCAATGCAAAGGGTAAAACCTTTCTGCTGAAAATTTAGAAACTGCAGATAAGTGTAGCAAGCATTAAGAATGCCTTCAGAATCTCTGCATTCTGTCCCTGGATTTTTTTACTACTTCTTTATATAGATATTTTATTTCAGAATTAAGTCGTGTGAAGATAGACTAAATATACAATCAGAGTTTAGGCAAACACAACTGCTGATGATGTTTTAACTACTGGTATGATCAGGTGAAAGTTGCCTCTTTGGAAGAAAGAGTGTTAGATTGGTGCTAGGTCATATTAATTTTTCACCCCACGGGAAGAATCACATATTTCATCTGCAAAATTATTCTTTTATAAAATCGTGTGTAAAGGGTAACATACAAACATGATACACACATTTTTCTGAAAACAAGGTCTTTCTTATCAAAGGCATAATTTAGATAAAGGATAAATAAAAGTAATTAATTTTAATTTCAGTTCTTTGACTTGCCTTGCATTGGACTGAGAGACAGCACAATTAGACAAATATAATAGAAGTGACGCTCACATTATGCAGAAAAAAACAGGAATAATAGTAGCAATATTTGTTCTATTATTAATGAGACTTAGTCCATGTGTTTTAATTAACCATCTATGTTTTTTTAAACAATAAGTCCTAATTGATCTTAATGAAATATAAAGTTCCTGAGATAGCACTTAAATCTCAACTTTTGTGTACTATACTGTAATGCCAGACAGTGAAAATACTCAAAAATACCTCCATTTTCTAAATTCACCTGAAAGTGAATGGCAGAAATAGAACACAGCTAGAGATGGAAAACCATTATTAGATCATCTAGTTTGTTTCCATGACAATGAAAGATCTTTCCCCACAGTACATTTTCTAGAATTTACTCAATCTAATTTAAGGCTTATACCATTTCCTATGGGATGAATTCTATACTGTGGTAGGTTAAGAAATTTGCATGGGCATTCAGTTGAAGCCTTCCACTCTTTACACCACATTCCATGTCTTTTGTTTTAAGTCTTCCAAGTAAATCATGTTTCTTCTTGTGGTTTAAGTAATCACATACATATAGCTGCTGCTAGTCTGTGTCTTTTAAATGCTAGCTAAACCAACCTGGACAAATTTCCATCTCTCTTTACTATTCTCTCCTGGAATTTTTTACCTTATGCTTTTCTGAAATCCAGATTTGCTAAAAATGCATGTCCAGAACTACGCACAGTGATCCAAATATCAGGGTCTCAGGGATGTGTAGGGCAGCATATTACCCCCTATAGTTAACAATTAGAAATACTATGCAAAACCAAAGACAGTCTTCAAATCTTTTTATTTAGTTGATAACCTACCAGTCATGGTCAGCCCCAGCAGGCATCTGTGGACTTTTTATGGAAAATATTAAATTGCCATGCTATAAATGATGTTTATCTAAAGTTCACTGTTGTTTCTAAAATATTTTCCATATTATCTCAAGCTCAGTTTCTAAGTGAAATACAATAAACATATGTTCATCTTTAAGAGTTCAAATACAAAGTTCCTTATTCCAACTAGCTCTATAGAAGCTAAAATTTTCATCAACATATAGAAAGAGGTTTACAGAATATAAGGCTACTTGGGAGAGATACTGATTTTATAGCAAAATGTACACCTACTTTGTTGTGTTATATTTCCTGAGGAAAACAATATTTAGGTCAGGTTGGATGAGGCATTGAGCAACCTGATCTAGTGGAAGGTGTCCCTCCCTGTGGCAGGGGAGTTGGAACTGGATGATCTTTGAGGTTCCTTCCAATCCAAGCCATTCTATCATTCTGTAACAGTAGATATTGAATCCTCCTTTATCAAATAAATTATTTCTGAATATAAAAATTAAAATTAACCACCAAAATGAAAAAAAATCTTAATTGACTAATCAAGATCCATAATGATTCAGGGAAAGCAGCCTTAGTGAGCTGCAGTCTTTTTTCAGTTAATAGATCATACAGTTACAAAGAAACTGGGAAAACGTGTCCTAATACCTTATTCCTTGTAGTGTTTGTACAGAGTTAAAAAAGAAAAAAAGAGACCCAGTTTATACATATCTAAAATATTGTTTTACAGGATTAAAGATGAGACTTCAAGATACTCAGATAAATCTAACTTTCCTGAGAGAATGTTAGGAGTACCTGAGATCATTTTCCTTCATACAAGCAACAAAGTTAATTATTCTCCTTCAAAGGAAAAAAAAATTACATTACCTATGGAACCATAATTAATTCATGATAATAAATGGATACCTGCATAAATGTAGTATCATTCCTGGTTAAATATTCAAACTGCCTTATTTATTATACATGATTATATAGCACAAATAAAAAGCAGCAGCCCTGCAGCAGAAAGTAGAGCTAATCAGCACACAGTGCATCACAGACAGAAAACATAATCATGTGAAATGGAGGCTGTGCTTTCACTGCAGACTTAATACAGACTTCTGCTGTGATACTGACATTATTCTTCATCACAGCAGCTCTCAGAACTCGTTTCTTCAGTTTAGTAATGCTTCTAAATTTGACTTCACAATAAGTTTTAAGTACAGGCAAAGTCTAGGTCTATATGCAAAGGTCCTTACTATGTTTCATTTTTTCTGTAGATGTATGTAGGTATATAAACATAAAATCAGATTCATGCTTGCACTAGTCAATTTGCAATCAGTATAAAGTACATTCCGATTAACAATTGTAGCATTTCTTTATTTAGTGTAACTCGTTCAGTCTTTGCTAAAACATGCTCTAAAATAACACTGTATGAAGTAATTAAGTACAAAACCTGTCCAAATAATAGAAAATAAAATTTCCTTTCTAGATCTACTCAGTACATAGACTAATCCAGTACAGTGCTGATAAAAATTCTGAAATTAATTTATTAGGCTGAGAACATTCTCTTGGTTTTGGTTATATAACTTAAAGTAGTGCATTCTCTTCTGGAAAGTGAAAAAACCCACCAATGGCCATTAGTGCAAAATCATTTTAAAATTTTAAACAAAGGTAATTTATTTGGTTTTAGATAGTGTTATGAGCAAAGAAAGACATTGAACTTTTAATTAAGTGCTTTTATGTAATAAATTCAGATTCAACCCCATATAAAGTAATAAAGAGAAATTAATTTCTGTAATGTCTTTTTAGGTACATGGAGATAATTAAATATTCTTTTTTATTCCCATAGTTTAAGTTTTGCACTGCATGGGGGATGCATGACATAGGATTTAATGAGATATTCTATTATTTTGCAGCATTTTTTCACTGAAGCAGGAGAAGAAAATAATACAGATAGGCAAGAGACATAAATAATTGCAACTATAGGTCTATACAATAAATTCTGTTTCCTCTCTTATCTCCACCCTGTTGCACTCCTTACATTTCAGTCTACTTTTTCTACACATTTTCATTCAAGTTAACATTGCTTTCTGGAGACAAAATCATACCACATAAATACCAGATCACTCCAAATTTTGAATTGTTATAATGAAACTCCCAGAATTCAAGTAAAGTTGATGGCCTGGCAAAGATACATTAAATGATATATTTTTATTTCTTCCCTTTAGTTAGCTCATCTCACTTCAGCTGAAGGAGCAGCAGATTTCAGATTAGTTCTCAAATCAAGGTGAACACATGCAACAGACTGTTTTCTGTATGCCACAAGTACAGTTCAACTATCACCCATATGTGATCAAAATTAAATATAGCTAATGTATTTTGCATAACTTCCATTAAAAAGTGATTTTTGAGACAGCATTTAGACATCAGGGATTATTCCAAAATTTTCCCAACTAAAGGTAAGTAGGAAATGGGTTTATTTCTATATTCAGCCATGAACTCCAAGATACAGACTTACTCATAGTGGATTACATCAAAAGACCAAAATCCAGTAAAAATCCCCTTGCATTAGTTGCATGGAAGTAATAATAAAATCCACAAAAATGTAGATTTGCAGTTTTTTCACCAGTACACTGTCATGAGGCCACACAAAATTCTGTTCAGAATTAATAACAAATATATAATTATTAATTAATAATTAAAAATAAGTTTTTGTCTATGCTTAACAGGAGAACAGTGTCTTTGTACACTACTGCAATCTTGTGAGCTTAGTCCCTGAGTGTCTTGTATGGTTACCCATTTTTTTAGTGTCTCCATTACACTTTACATTACAATGTTTATAATATTAATACGTGTATCATGTAATACATGTGATATAATAAATTTTGCATCATATTATTATTCTCTTTTAGGGACATGATTTAGTGGTGGACTTGGCAGTCCTGGGTTAACAGTTGCACTTGATGACCTTACAGGTCTTTTCCAACCTAAAGAATTCTATGACTCTACAATTTTAACAGGCTTACTGCACATCCTCACAATTGTTAAGAATTTCTTTGTGAATACATTTGCTTTATTTGTATATTAATAATGTTCAATATTTGAATTTAAAAGTTCTGAAAGAACCTATCTCAAGAAAAAAAATCTCACTGTAGTGAGGACACATCAGCGGTGTAGCTGGCAGTACCTAAGGAAGGAATCCAGTTAGCAATATGAAATAATGTGCAGCTGCTACAACTAAGGGTGCAAATGAAGGGCAAAGCACAAAATCCTTGTGTATCTCTAAGGTACTTGCTACTCTGCCACATGTTCTAATGCCAAGAGACAAACCTAAATTCAAAAAAAAAAAAGGAAAATTTAATTTGTGCTTTCATTTTTGTATACTCACAAATCCATGATCATAATACCTCTGCAAATATTTATAAATTAAAATTACTAGATGCACATGAGATATTAAATAAGACATATATTCCTGGGAACTCCAGCTGTGAAGTTCACATGATTTTCCTGGCACTACAAAGGAGATGTTGACAGTGGCAAGTGTAGAATTTAGACCTCTGTACTTGCCAGGTTCTCTGACTGAACAACACTATACTTTCTTCTCATGTTCTGTTAAAAAAAAAATATTGAATTATGATTGCAGGTAGTCTTCACATTCTGATTATTTTGTGTCTTACAAATGAGCAAATTCAACCTGAAAGATATACGTGAAGCACAAGCAAGCTGTTGCGGACATAAATAATTTGAAATATTCAGTTTTTTATATTGTAATCCTTCCTGCATTTTAAAATCTTTTCTGTTCTCCCTGACACTTTTCAAAAACTTCCAAAGTATGACAGGTAGATGAATGTCTTACTGGAAGAGCTCTTGCAAACAGGGCACTTAGAAGATTTTACTGCAGGTTATTTGAATAATGTTTGAACTGTATTGGAGTCACTGTGATACAGAAGAGATAAAAATTGAGTTTCGTCTAAAACATTTATTGTTCTTGTAATTTTATAGCAGAACAGCACCAACATTAGCAGGGAAAGAAATGAGGGTCCTTAAGTGAATGAAAGACTGACTACCCCTGGGGTCTTCAAATCCACACAAAATGCACTTGTTCTGAATGCAATCTGAAGACAAAGGAGCAACAACCTAAAATTTAATATTAGAAAAATCAAGAAACGTAAAGAGAAACATTGGTGTATAGAAGAGGAGAGGAGAGACTTTAAACATCCTGTTTCAGGCAAAGATTTTAATGTTATTTTAATCCTGTTTCTATACCTATACTTGAAAATATCTTTTGTAGGACAAGAAATAATCAATAATTGTAGTGTAAAGTCTTCTTGAAATTCTGAGGTTCCATCTTTTAGTAATGTTTTATTCATCATCTCCTGCAGCCACTTTAAAAATATTTTGAATCTTATATAGAGAAAAAAAACCCTAAAATTTGCAAGAAATATTCTTATTTCATTATTCTACTATTTATTTAATATTGAAATTATGTTTTATTTATGACACATAATACATGCCAAAAGGCCTTATATTTGGTGCACAATAGTTAAACCACAGACTAAACCTTTTGGTTTAGAGCATTGCTCTGTGACTGTATGTCCTATTTTAAAGGTTAATGATGAAAATTATCTTAAAGCAATTATAATTGCATTACTTGCTTGCCAACTTAGTTTTGTATACCTTTAACAATTAGAGGTTATTATTTCTATTATGATATATGTGACTACTACTTTCTAAGAGACAAGGGCTTAAAACTTATTTATTCAAAATATTGATGAAGTTTCATGATAAAAAATTGTCTTGAATATCAGAAGATGGGAATTTGGAAGTATATCTTAATCAGAAAGATGACTCAAATATTGCAGCAAGGATAAAGTGTATTAATCAAGACATATTTCATTCTTATAAATAAAGACACCATGCAAATTCCTTCTGACTTGCAATATGTCCAACTTAATTCTTATTATAAAGCAAACAAAAATAATCTTTCAGCATTTCAATCTCTAATCTCTTTCAAACTTAGGCAACTTTGGGACAAATTTCTCCAATACATAACATTTTTATTTCATTTCTCAGTCTCATAATTATTCCTTGTCAGGTCCAGAACAAGAAAGCAGAACCCAAAAAGCAGCTTTCAGAAGGCTGACTTTGCCTCCCTATTGCAAAGCACATGCTGAAGTGAAGCCAAGGACTTGAAATACCTCCAGCTTCTGCTTCAAACCTTTTAGCTCAGGGTAAAGTTAAAATCATGCCATTACCTCCAAAACTCATCTCAGATTTCACAATTTTTCAGGGGTCAATAATATATTCATTTATTCCTTTCTCAGAACCCTGTAAATCATTTGAGGCTCAATACCAATCTTTCTTGAACCATTTTGAAACACGGTGTTTTCTATGAGTAAACCTTCATTCTGCCTTTATAGTGGAAAATCCAGAGTATATTCCTGAGAAATCTAAAGGGATGATGGGTCCATAGTTAGTGACTGGTAGGACAGTCCCATCACATCTGACAGGAAAGGAGCTGGGTAACTGCAGCTTTCCTCCCTTCCATTCTCCCCAGCTTAGCCAGACCTACACAGCCAAACATCCCAATGTTATTTGTGCTATTCTGCCCATCTGTAAGATGTGATATTAGAGGAAAATTTTATTTTCCCTTTTATTTCTCATTCTCCCCGTGATCATACTATACCCAAAAGAACAAAACAGAAAGAAATAATGAGGAAATATCCAAACCCACACCAACAGAAGTGGTCTTCATTCCACTGCTTCAGTAAATAAATAACTGTGGCAGGAACAGCAGCAAAACTTCTCAATTAAGGAACAAAGCGAAGACATAACTTTTTTCTGGTAAGGAAAGTTTTGCTTTTCAAAGCCCCATGTTTCTACAATGCAGTATAATTACTGCTCTTGACCTGGTAAAGGGATAGTGCCATTAGTAGGCAGATTTTACCATAACTGTGCATGTGATTACTAACCCAAAAGGAAAAAAAGCTAAAAGGATAAAGGAGTGTAAAGAAGGTGAGGGCTACATGAGTGCTGTTAACCATTACTGTGTGCAGTTATGGACCCAACAATATAAGAAAGTTTAAGCTCTTAGCATCCAAAGGAGGGCAACAAAGATAGTGAAGGGCCTTGAAGGGAAGCTGTATGGATGAGGAGTGGCTGAGGTCACTTGGTCTGTTCAAGAAGAGACTGAGGGGAGACCTCATTGCAGTTACAACTTCCTCATGAGAGGAAGAGGAGGGGCAGGCACTGATCCCTGCTCTGTGGTCCCACTGACAGGATCTGAGGGAATGGACTGGAGTTGTGTCAGGGGAGGTTTAGGTTGGATATCAGAAAAAGGTTCTTCACCCAGAGCCTGGTTGGGCACTGGAACAGCTCCCCAGGGAAGGTCACAGCACCAGCCTGACAGAGTTCAAGAAGCATTTGGACAATGCTCTTGGGCACAAGGTGTGACTCCTGAGGCTCTGCTGTGCAGGACCAGGAGTTGGAATTTTATGATCCTTGTGGGTCCCTTCCAACTCAGAATATTCTGTGATTTTTTAACATACTTATGAACAAAAAAGGACTGGTGAAGACTCTCACTACGAGCTTTTGACCACACAGTTGGGAAAAATGAAATATTTATGCATATTAATCTGACCACCTACAGGGAACAGTCTGAGGTATTGACTTTGCTGCACACCAATACAAAAAACTAACTAACTCCCAGCTGAGGCAGGATGGAGCAGGTTTGCTTAGCACTCATGCCAGTTTTATCAGAGTGACAGCACCCTGAAGAAGAGTAAAATGGATACACAGGGCTAGTTATTGTTGTAGTCACCATAACTCAATCTGCCCTCAGATACACCTATTATCCACTCAAGGGTCAGGGCTAGCAACCTTGATTTCTGGATGTTGGAACATGCAGTTCCCATAAAATACTGGGCTCCTGTCATTGAACAAATCTCTTAAATGTTTCAACTATACAATATCATAGTTATTTTTAATATCATGATCTCTGCCTTTTCTTTTTCCAGAAAAAGAGGATAATATCCACATTTTATTGGGCTGTTCTGAGAATTGACAGGAATCATCTGAGTTATTCAAGAATAGAAAGATTTTTTTGCATGTTCTCTTCAAAAAGTTGCACTTGGTAACAGTTATTCCTTAGATTTCTGTTGCTCTCACCCAGGTGAGGAAAAAAAACAAGTTTTAAAGCATATTTAATCATTTCTAAATTTAGGATTATTTAAATTTCTGAATTTAACATACTAGCTGAATTGAGACAAATTATCCACCTCTGATCCATCCTCTTTTTTCTTCCTGGTGGGAGGTTAGGATCGTATGCCAGCTAGGATTTTATTGCCATCATCAGATAACAGCAGTTGATGCACAATGAGAATAGAGAGAAACCTGTTATGGCTGCAAATATCCACAGCTCTGTGAGATGCATGGAGGAAGCATATGTCACCTTATTAAATCTGTAGCAACTGAGGTGGAAGTAACAGAAGGTATCTCTCTCCAGAGCTGGAAGAGATGGGAAAAGAAATGGTTCTGTAAGGAAATCTCTTACTTTTCTCTCTCTGAAAATATCTGTAACAGAATGTTACAGGGATGGTTTTTCCTAGAAATAGGGACTTAAAAACAAACCCAAAACCTAGCAGCCGCCAAGATGGGATGGAATACAGAACTTCCCCTGAGAAAGAAATAGCTTTGGGGCAAGTTAGTATATTCAGCTGCTTCCTCCAAAGGAAACAGCAACATGAGAAGAAGATGAGAAAAATCATGCTATTTGTCCCACTTTGTCCCAAAGAAGCTAATCAAGGGGCAAAGGACAGATGAAGTTAGGTACACTTATTTGCAGCTCAAAGAGGACATAAAAGTGCTCTGCAAGGAACGTTTGGCAAAGGTGCAGAAAAGACCAAACACAGCTGTATGAGTTTATCTATGCCTTTTATACACAACTTGCTGTCCCAGCTGCCAGTCTTCCCTTTGTGTTTGGAGAAGTTCACATATATATAGATAAATATGCACATAGGGATTCACCTGAATAGGGCTTATTTCTCTGATTTTAGGAAGAAAATAAGATAGGGGATTATTTGATATGGACAACTTTCCTACAGTAATACAGAGATCTAGGACTGGAATTAGCTTAGTTTTGGAATTATGTCTGAGACAAGACACAGACAGTTAAGAACAAGGGGAGGAAATAGCTTTGCTATGTCTTTAATACATTAAGGAAAAATTACATGGTAGGAATACAAATAAATGTATTTACCAACACTGTGTATGTTTTACTTGAGAAAGCACATCAGCTACAAATTTGAGGAATATACCTAAAACAGGATTCTATGAATCTAATATGGAGGTAAAAAGAAGCAGATGTGAAAATTCAAAAAAACTAAAATTTCAAAGGTATCTATAGACTAGCTAGTTTTGAAAAGGGAGGAGAGGCAGTTTTAATTACAGTGTTCAGCAGCATTACATCACAGAATATGGACAATATACTGACAGTTCTAACACCATTATGGTGGTTTTCTTCTTGGGTCTTTCACTAGTAATATTTGAAAATGCAACATTCTCTTAGAATATTAGCAAACCTCTTGCTATGTTGAACCAATATATATGTTGAACCAAAACAAAAAAAACTCAGACCTATTCTACAGAAATATTCTGACAAATTTTTTTCCCAACAAGGAAGGGAAAATGATTTTTCCTTCACTGTCAACGTAATGATTATCAACACCATAAAAAATAACAACTGCCTGTAATTCTTGATATCATTTGATGGTTTAATTATAAAATGGACCTTTGGTAAAGAGCTACTAGATATATTGAGGAAAGAAAACAGAAAATTAAATAATGAAAAGAAATCATATGTTTCTGCTAAAATGACACTTTCAGTGTAAATGTCTAGTTTTGCCAACTAGCTAATTTATTTTGGCATTTTATTCATATTTTAAAAATAAGTGTATTTATGTAAAAGATGCTTACCAAAGGATTTCAAAAGTGAAAACTCTTAAGAGTCTTCAAAAATACTGGAGTTTAATTTAATGAAAGAAAATACAATTTGTTTTTCAAACTAGGCGTGTTAAATTTTAAAATGAGACAATTCCTAAGTCTCTATTGTACACAGAATTTGGTGAACAATCTTTGTACTGGTTTTAGGCTCAATATATTAGTAATCTTATGCCCCTGTGTGGCCAAGCTAGACAGTAAACTCACTTTCATAGAACTGTAAAAAAATCCTAACAATATGGCATGTGAGAAACCAAGTTTAGGTAAATTAACTGCTTTCCATTTTATGAGAAAAGCTTCTAATGTAAACAGCAATAGCAAAATTGGATTGATAGTCCTCTGTACCAATTTTAGTCACAAAAGATGCTTGCCATTATGCAGTAATGTGTTAATCTGAATACTGCCCAAAGCAATTGTGACTTCTCAAAGCATGTTGCTACAAATAGAGCATCCAACAGCACAGTATTTGTACACTAAAAACTAAATGAAGAATGGAAATCTGAAAATCCAGCTTACTTATTTACTAACTGTTTAAAATATATTTTAAAACTTTATTTCATTGTTTTGTCCTTTGAATGAATAGTATGCCACTGAAAGTAATCAGACAAATTTTAGACTGCAAAAAAAGCAAACCTTCTTTAGATACTGCTATAAAATTTGGATGCAATGCAAGCACATAGTGTGTTTTCATAAAAGGTCTCTTGATTTCTTTTCTGGACGCATGAAGAATTTATTCCAAAAACTAGTTATTTGCCAAATGCTCAAAATGCAAAACAATGCTTATGGTTTCCCAATGTGAGGTCATTCTAATAATTTTTCAATAAAAAACAACTTATTACCCAGGAAATAGCACCACAATCCCCAGCACAAGTGAAACACAATTTTGAGGTAAAATGATAGCTCTTACTGCTTCATCTGGGTGGAGCTGGTAATGTCAGACAGAGCTCTGTAGGAACAGGGGGAGGCCCAGCAAACCAGCTTTCTCTTTTACACTCACAATAGCATCTTACAGCAAAGTGCTGCCCTGCAGCTGCCAGAAGAGAACTCAGCAGCAATATTCCTCCATTAGAAGCTGCTGGGAGGGGATAACTAAACCCATTTAAGTACTAAAATCAATCTAACTCACAAGGACCTTAATATCATTTGGGTCCTTTCACATCAGCTACTGCAAAACCAAAACTGTGCAAAACAAAACCCAACTCATGTAAAGTTTTTTTTTTTTTTTTTAATGGGAAATTATAAGAAACAGTTTAATGTATGTTCCTGTCAATGTTTAGCATAGCATCAGAAAGCAAAGCCCAAGATCCCTATCTTTACTTCAACAAAATCTCTGCATATCAAAACTTTCTGAAGAACTGAAGAGCAAGAACTCCAAGAACAGATTATATGAAGCTTAGGAGGAATGTATATTAAATTAAAATTATCTGTATACTACCTCCTTTCCTATTACTTTGTTTTACACTTCACTATCTACTGTACAATTTGTATGCATTAACCTGTTTTCTTCACATGATTACTTTGAGTCAGTAGCAGTTAATCACTCTGTGTGTAATGTCTGGACTCTGACTTGTACTTTTCACATGTAAAAACAAAAAAAACTTTATTCAAAAGAGAAAGGATCATCAAAGGACAAAATATATAACTTTGAAGACTAAAGAGATAGGGAACATTATACCTCATCAAAGCAGACTCTTACATGCTGGAGGTACACCACAGTTCTGAAGCATTAACTCTAAATGCATGAACAATTAATTTTTAGCAAGTGCCTTACATTTATCATGCAAAGCTTTAAGTGAAAAATCTACCTAAATTATATACTACATTCATTTAATTAAAAAAAAACAGATTTTTTTAAAACAGTAAGATAATCAAAGGACTACCCTCTGTAATAAATACAAGTGAGATTTTTTTAGTGCCTAATAGATGACTTCTTCAAAAATCTTTTATCAAGATCAGATTTAAAATACAAATAGTTATTCAGAAGAGGGAATATTTTTATTCAATAACCTTAAAATACTTTCACCTAACTTTAGTATCAGAAAACAGAGAAAGCACAAATAAGTCTCTCACAATTACTGCTGCATACTGTTTAAAAATTGCACAATGTTTTCTTGAGGCCAAAAGCATTGATACCTAGAAAAACATGACATTGCTCCTTATAAATACAGAAATATTCTCATCCTAAGTAAAACAGCCCATACCATGTAGGAGGCTCAGTTTCCTAACAATCCTTTCTTGTTTGCCAGTCTTCTAGAATAAATATACTCCTAATCTAAGGCACATCAAATGAATAAAATAACTCTGTCTTTTGATCTGATACTATATGCAGCTTTTGCCCAAGTCTCACAAACAAAATAAAACACCAAAATGCACCACATACATGTATCTGTAAAAAAAAAAAAAAAAATTTAGCAAAAAGCATGCACTTTGATCTACAAAAAGCATGTACTCTGATCTGCAAAAGCAGATCCTGGGAATCAGGACTGGGATGGTAGCTGATTAGAACAGTTGCTAAGGGCTTTGCTGGTTGCTGCAGGCCTGAAACTATGCACTTGAAAATATGCAGTTTTAAAATCACAGCTGATAATACGTAAATTATTGCTCCATTTTGTAGAGCTTCAAGTATTTCACAGTATACCAAAGGGATATAAGAAAAATCTCATTGAATACAGATTTCATATATACATAAAAATACCTTACTTCATAACTGGGATTATGATTGCTAAAACTACCTACATAATTTTACATACCTAATTAGAAATTCATAACCAAGATAACAAAACTTGAGAACAGTAACATTAAATAAATATCAACATATTTTAAAAGGAAATATCAGCAGTAAGGGAGAGAATCCTTACAAAAAAAAACCTGGGAAATAAAATTATAACCATCTTCTGAAGTATCAAGTGCAAATATCCTTGTATTTAAGAAATAATATCCCATTTAAAAGAGATTTCTCCCACAGAGGCAGAGAAGAAGATTAAAATGCTGGATATAGTCTCTGCCTATTACTTCCACCCTTTTTCCAGAATGTTTCCATCAGTGCACTATCTTTATAAAAAACTACAAAATTCTTTTTCTTCCTGACCTGCACTTCCACTCTCTTAGATAAAATTATTAATATTTTTATGTTTAATATTTATTAGCAGTATAGAAAAGTTCTAAACATCAGTACTATAATACGTTTACTGAATAATGACACAGAAATGTGGCCTTATTAATTCATTTTACCCCTCCAAAAATCCTAAGAAAGCTATTCAAAAACTGTCTCACACCAATAAACAACTTCACCCTACCATTTCTAATTCCACAAAACAACAGCTATTCACAAAAGGATACCCTACAGAGCTGACTGACCTGCTGCAAAGCATCCACTAATAAGCTATAATTTGACCAGTTAAAAACATTATTGAAAAGCATTACACACAAGATCTAAATCTTCTAAAAATAAGGAACTGCTTTCTATTTTGCAAAAGGTATGCAGAACTACTAATTTGCTCTTCCAATAAATTATGTATGGTTAAACAGACACATCTCTGAGCATTTAATCTTTTCACTGCCATATCCACATAGAAATCATTTTCTCTGACAAATTTGTTTATGAATATTTAATATGCTTTAAGGATTACAGCTAATAATGCTAGCTTCTAATGGCAGCTAATGTACTTGAAAGATACATAACCATCTTAAATATTTTATTCTATCTTTGCTGGCTTTATTTCTGCAGATTGAGTTCTCATGTAAATCCTTACATAAAACACAAAAACACTAACAGACTCACTGCTACCATAAAAATATTAATATCTAGGAGTGCAGTTATAAAAGTACCCCACTGAAAAGCATGCAGATAGATTGCCATCAGAATAAAAACAGAAATGATAAAGCAAAAATATTTCATTTCTACTTACCTAGTGTTGTTCAACGTTTGTCCAAAAAGATCATTTTGTAAAATATTTGGAGGGGATGAGAAAACCCCATGAAAATGAGATAAAACAGAATTGCAGACCTGGCGCAGTGTTTCAAATTGCATTTTCTCCCTTTCTTTCCCTTCTATTTTTCTTCACCACCTGTCTTAAAAGTCATCTATTTTGTACACACCATCAAATACAAATATGCCAATCAAGTTCCATATTTCTCCTGATCTCTGTAAAAACTGTGCCTAAATGAGCAGGGGCTGATAGTTAATTGTACAGTCATTATTCTTCTAATTCAGTCGTAGAAGATTTAGTACCCGAGCAGCTTTCTCCTGACTGTAGCAAGAATTCTAAACAGCAGTAAGCTTTTTGGGCATTCCCAGCTGAAGTGTGAAGCTGAGCTGCTTTCATGTACTCTACTCATATTTCTCAAAGCCTATTAAAAACACGCAGTGAATAGATGCTGTCGTCAGGAGTTTCAGCACATCTGGCTGCCAGCAATAAAATCTCAGAAGTAAAAAAAAGGAGGACAAGACATCCTCACACTGTTACTACTATCTAAGAGGAGGAGGATTTCTGCATCTTCCCCTCCTCCTTCCCTCCCCTGTAAAAATGACTAATATCCGTGCCCATGTATGTAGAATTCTTTTTTTTTTTTAATGTAATGGCAATTCTAAAGGACTGAAAGACCATTCTAAAAAAAATCTGCACATAATAAACAACATGTAGCACTGAGACTGTAACAATAGATCTTTTGTCTCCTATCTGAAAAGCTATACTGTATCTGAGATAACAGGTTTTAGTGCAAACATTTAAATGTAGTATCAATTCATGACTGAAGCAAACAGTACACATTCTCTATGTAACCATTCTGTCAGGGATTGTATGTACAGCATCAAGGCAAGGATTTACCATGCAAACTTGAACAATTACTAAAAGGAATGGCTGCATTACATATAAGCACTGCATTTCAAAATGAAACGTCTTCAGTATCTTTTAAAAGTTTATTGCACTGAATCAGCCATGATAGAACCGAGAAAAATCAATCACTTCTTAGGGTGCTCCAAACTCATCTACTTCCAGGAAAACCCTCTATTTTAGGAGCCTGCATGCTGGTACACATAAGCATTGAATATCAAAGAGCAAGAAGCAGAATCAGTCATCTAACAGAACAGAGTGAGCTTTTGCAACATAGTATGCACTGTGAATACCATGAAATGTGCAGAAAATAAGTATCCCTGACTAAAAACCATTTTTTCTTTTCTTTCAATGCTTGTACCAGAGGATGACATTACATAACTATACAGAAAATAGTTTATCACTGTCAAATTAAAAAATAGCCATTAAAAATAGTTTATTTTTAATACCCCATTTTCTGTCCACAGCTTTTAACATCTTAGCACTAATTACAAAATCTCCAAATAAACCAGCATAAAATGAGGTCTACTATTAAAGCTTTTCCACTGAAAGCAATTTGAATATCACGTGATGGGGGAATAAGCATCTTTCCAGCTAATTCAAGTGTGTTGATGTGCTCAGGAGGAAGACGCCATCCAGGCTTCTTTGGCCAGAAGGATGGCAGCTACAACACAGATTTTAAAAGAAAAAAGAAATGGGAACAAATTCACCTCCTAGCCCCCGTAAAAAAGATACATAGGTGACTCCCCACTACCACCCATATTAAATTTCTATTTTTTTAATTTTGAAAATATCTGCTAATAAATCTGTTTGCAAAACTCACATGAAGCCATACAAAGTACTACCCAAAATAGTTTTTAAAATGTGTTTTTCTGTCCATAGCATACTGTGCGTTATGGAATCATTTTTATTTGAGCAATGTATTAAAATTTGTGGTAAAATTAATAGGCTCTATATCTGTCAAAGCTGGTAACTTTTGAGATCCTGAAGAAGGAATTGATGGATATTTGTGGCTATCTTGTTATAAAAAAATGAAAAAGTAATACTCAATAACCACCTTACTTACATTACAGAGAATTCATGTTTGGAGTGCAAGAAAATTTGCCTTTACATTCATTCCATTAAAAAAAACCCAAATTTTCTTATCTGCTCCAAGAAACAGAGTCATCTTGCCACAAAAGTTCAAGTCATTCCAATCAGTACAATATGCACCACTTAACAGTTCAGAGGCAAAGTTGGCCATGGAGTAGGTACAAGACCAGTATTTTATCATTCTTTCAAGTATATTATCCTTTTGTTGTGTGCCTTACGAATGGGCATCACAGTAAAAATGCTCCTGTAGTTGCAACAAAGTGCTGAACATTTGACATTCATCTTTCTACGTCTTCATTCTCAGATATTTAAAATGGAAGTTAGGGCATACACTCTTTTTTCTTCTCTCTTTTTTTTTTTTTTCTTTTTTNTTTTTTTTTTTTTTTTAAGATTGTCCCGAAACTGCTGACAAAAGACACATATTTAAAACTTTAAATTTTTTAATTTTATTTTGGAGTAAGGAATAAAGAGTACCCTATAAATACATATGCATTTAAAATGTTTCATAGGGAAATAAAAGAATACTATTAAAGGCAAATACTTCATAGTTGCTGCTAACAGAAAATTCAGCTATAGAGAAATGGAGTTTGTGCAAATACATATGTTTTTGGATATCTGGAATTTTCATCAAAATTGACTGTACTGTTGATTTAAAATACTATTCTTTATTTCAAAAAAATGAATTTAACAGAATAAAACAGAATTGCCTTTCTTTGCTGACCCTTCTAATGCACTCCAAGAGACCCTTTAGCCAATAAGCAATTGTTTCCTGTATTGATTATGTGGCCTAGAGTAGTATAGTGACCCTATAATGTGGACTTCCTACTAACATCTCTTTTTAGGTACTTCCACCTTTTCCAAAATGTCATCATTCATCTGAGAAGAATCAAGGAAGTAAGGAGACCTAACAAGAAGAGGCTGGAGGGAATGGAATAAAGGAGCATGAGCAGAGTAGGCTCTGCCCACTGAAGTACCCGTCCTTTGAGAAACAGAATGAAACTGACATTCAAAAGAAGTCAGTAGAACCACACGTAAAATTTATTTTCTGTACATTGATATTGTTTGAGAACAAAATGGTACAAGTACTATTTACCTTATTTCAATGCTGTTACAGATCTTCAAATGTGTCACTGTTTCTTATACTAAAAAATTCCCATTGGGAAGGGCAGTGATTTGGTGTAATTTCTAAGGTTCAGGAAATTATACCCTCAGCAATCCCAAATTAAAAGCTTCACATAAGAATGTTGAAAAAGACAGGGATTAATTTTCTGCCTATTTGACATTTAACTTGAGATCTCCTTTTCTGTTCTTCAGGACTCTCAGTCTATACTCTCCAATACCCATACTAGAAGAAAAAGAGGTCCTATGCACAGGCTTCTTTTTTTTGGAACACCCCTAATTGTGTACTTAATAAGCACCGGGTAAGCCAAGCACTGCTCAAGCACTTCTGTTTCTACATCTCCTATCCTTTGAGGGCTTTATTAAAATAATTTTTACAGTGATCTTTTTTATGGTATTTGGTATATTTATACTTGCAAAAGATATGTGTACGTGCTCTTGCTATTTATGGTTTAATAATAATATATTTCATTTTCACACCAATTTTATCAAGGATTTTATGGAAATGAAGACCAAGTACTTTAAAGATACTGCAGAGAAAGAGCAAAATGAGTAATAGTAAAAATAGTCTGAACAACTACCTGACATGGTTGACAGCCTACTTCAAAATGAAAAGACAAGCCTGAGAAAGCATCATTGGATCCATTAAGCTAAGCTACACTGAGGTCCATACACATACCTTTCTCTGTAGCCAAACTGAATCTTAATAAAAGTCCACCAGATACAAGTTTTTAAGATGAAAAATTATCTAGAAAGCTCCCAAATATGACCGTTTTCAATTTTATATAAAATATTTCTATTTCAATAATAAGATTAAACTTCCTTGAATTGATTCTAGATTTCAGAAACGTAAATCTGTTATAGAAGAAAGTTGACAATATGTATAAATATGTTATCTCAAACATTATTTACATGCATCACTTCTTATTATAGGCATATTAAAAAGATTTCACAGGATATTGTAGTTTAAACAAGGTAGAGTCATACAAACTTATTAAAGCTATACATTACAGCTTATAAGACAAAGATTTTTCTGTGATAAAAGATACTATCAAGAACAATTTTGGATTCAATTCCATTCTAATCTATTGGATAGTATGTAAGTATAGCTTGATGGAAATGCAGAAGAAAATGGTAGAGCTGAGTCACTTAGAGTTTGGGGATAAAAGTGGGTTTTTGAAATGTACAGAAAGTCTAATGTCTACTGTTTTTTCCATCTAGATACTACATAAAATTGTGTAATTAACAGCACATAAATACCTGTATTACACCACCATTGGTCTCCATATGCCCTTATAAAAGCAGTTAGTTAAATACTCATGATTAAAAATTTTTGACTGACATTCATTATGAAAAGAAAAAACTTCTGAACAAATTCTTTTCAAACAGGTAAGTTAACAAGAGTGGCCTCGGACATTAGATAGTGTTGTATTATTACTGTTTATAAGACTACTCCTTTTGGGTCAGCAAACTGATGCTCCAAGGTGGGCCATTATTTTAAGGACTATTGGAAATTCCATTCAAGGATGGACACTTCACTACTGCAAGTGAAATGCAAGCAGACTTTCTCTTGGGATAAAGCACGCACCCCTTGTATTTCATCACATCAATGTTCAAAGGTTCAGTTTCACAAGAGAAGCTTATCAACTAATGCAAAATCTACAACTGTAAATTTAAACACATAACAACAGGAGTCATAGAAGCCAGTATTCTGAATACCTACTAAAGGAAATAATTAAGAAAGGCACACCGATAAAGCCTCAAACCCAAAAGGATAAAAGTACCTAAATCCAGGCTACAGGGAAGCATCAGTCTCTGTCCAATGTAAAAATGAATCTTCTTGTTCTGCTGGTGCCTGAGCAGTCATTCAAAATGCACCATTCTTCTTATTACAGGTAGTTGGGCCATTAGGACAGTGTAAGGAAGCATGGAAAACTGAGTCCCAGGTTTCTCTACTGGCTTCCTAAAATATGCCCACAAAGTTCTTATCAACATCCCCCTGGTTATTCCTAAGGGAATTTGTCTTTGCTGTTGACACTGTTCTCTCTCCCGTAAAATAATTAAATATTGAAAGAACTATTTAATTCACTGAGTTAAACATTAATCAAGAATGGAAAAGTGATACTGATTTTAATCCTTGGTAGTCAGGTCACAGATCTACAATGGAAGATACTGAAATTCCAGCTAAGAGACCAAACCTTGTAACAGAAAATATCCACTACCAAAGTATATTAATGTAAAAGAAAGTAAATTCATCCTCATCTTCCACCATAACATATTGGGGGTTTTTTCCTTGTGTTTTATTCTCAGTATCTTCATATTTCTTTCTTTCTTTTTTTTTTTTTTGGGGTTTTCTATTCCATTTATGGAATTCTTTTCAGTGTCCTTCTTCATATTTCTCCAATGT
>WBNO01003384.1:0-75023 GCA_013400575.1 Peucedramus taeniatus | reverse complement strand
TAAATTAATCTATACTCTCCCTTTAGTATAAATAAAACAGTTTGGGCCAATAGATGAGACTTAGAAATCTGGACAGTCTCTTTATCCCTCCGTATTACCATCTATCATCATGACTAATATGCTTGAGGAGACAGGGTAATTTCATAGGGCATAAGTATTTATATAGTTAAATTCCAGCAATTTCTGTAAAAATTTGTATCATCACAAGAGGACAAAGACTCAAGTCAGTCTTCATGGAGGAAGAGTGGGTAGAACTGAGAGCCATTACTCATTGACTTTCACAGCAGAAAGACAGTCAGAGTATGGTCAGCAAATAGCCACAATACCGCCATCCAAACTTTGACAAATGTATCAAAAGTGATAGGAAAAGATGCTTAAGTTATTGTGGTCCTCCCCCACATCACAGAAGAATTACGATGAAAAAACACAATATTCCATTATAGGCTGTACTGATTCTGGAACTCATGGAACTGCCTCCCAGGTGTGTTAAACTCCTTCTTCTTCATTTTCCATCAGACTTGCTGTTAGAGACATCCCATGCACAAAGGACTCACAAAGTTTATCTCCTGTTCCACCAGCAGTAATATCAAACAATGAAATAATAATAATTTATCCTCAGAATAAGCTTCAAAAATCAGGTAATTATCACAAACCTTGTAAGCATATTCTCTATTAAATGTTTTAGGATATGAAGCTTAAGTGATGTGATTAAGGTTGCAGGTAAGAGTAATGCCAGGGGTCCACACGGGAGGTATGGACCCCAAGCCCTTGTCTTACTTGTTGTGTAGGATACCAGAACTTTGCCGTTCAAAGTCTGTTGAAATACATTCCTTGTAGCATCAAGTGTTTAAGTAGCCTAATTCCAGGGAAATCAGGGATAACACTGCATGCCAACAGTCTTTGGATTAAGGCCCAAAAGCGCAGTTCAACACTATGCCTCTAGCACGTTTCCAGATATTGGAACTGCTCTAGTGCCAGTGGAAGCAGTCTGTGCTCTGCTCCTCAGTCACGAACTCGCCCAGCAAGTACCACAATACTCAAAATGGTAAAGAGGATGCTCTCATTAACCTACTTACATTGAGCATAAAATAAGCTGCCAGTTTACCTTTAGCACCTTTACAGGTACCTGGGTATTCCCATCTCTGAAAATTCTCTGTACTTATGTCTTCAACACACAGGGAAAAAAGGTAAACAACTGTCTACTTTTTAATAAAAGACAAAACTAACCTTGACATCTATAGATTCTCAAGGAAGTCAAGGAGTACAAAGTACATCAGCCCAAAAAGCTGTCTTGACAGGAAATTCCAGATGTGCTTTGGACTTCCTAAGTAGAAAAGTGCCAACTGTCCTTTATTAGATGTGCTGAGTTCTGTGAGGACACAACTCATTTCCCTGCATCTCATCATGGTCTAAGTAAATGAAAGAAATAACCGTGATCCACTGATCAGGACGGCTTTAAAACATCCTGAAAAGAGGCAAACAAGTTGAACATGATATTTTGCCTGCATACTTACTGCTTAGGAAAGAATATATTCTACAAATAAAATACCTGAAAGCTGATATTTTGTATTTTTTATCAGTTGCTTTTTAATGGAATTCTAAATCTGTGAAATGAAAAAAATAAAGACTTGTGAAAGTTAAACGTCAGATGACTTACAATAAATACTTTTACTGATAAAATAATTCTACATTTTTTAAAACTCAGATAACACAATGGTAGGTCTAACTTTGTTCCTTACACAGATACTAGGAAATGTGCCATATGTTCACTTGGGAAATCCTACTGTTAGGGCTGGTAGGGACACATAAAAAAACTGGCACTGACCACACATAAATTGCGCATTTGAGGATGAGTAAGATGGGGGAAAAAACCAAACAAATTAGACAAAGGAAATAGAAAATTCATAATCTTTTGAATTTTTCTTTTGAAAATCTTTTGTTATTTATTATGATAGACTATACCACAACAGTATTAATTCTTGAAATGAATAAGTAACTAGGCCTCACAAGTGGGTATACCTCCCAGTATAATTATTTTTCAGATATCTTTGACATTAATAACTTTGACTTATTGTTTAATTTACTTAACTCAGTATAGATTATGGCTTCTCAAACCTCTCTGTGGAATTATCTTTAATACATTAGCTGAAAGGCAATAGGGAAAATTTTATTTAAATATGACAAGGCATAGAATAGTTGCAAATAATTATATAAAATGTATAATTATTTCTCACATCTTTTTCCTTCTGAATATTACACAATATATACAACTTGCTTGGTCTGCAATAAAATTCCAGTGCCGCCTTCTACCTCACTTGCCACTTCTGGACTTTTCTAAGTATTTCTTGCTTAGGGAAGTCTATGCTTAAAAATAAAGGTGTTACTGATTTTAGGTAAATTCAGAAGATTAATTTAGATTGTTTGACCTTAACAATAAAGACACCCAGATTCATCCCACCTAAATGTAGATGACTAAGGAGTGCAGTTTGTAAAGCTAGCCACCTTTTTCTTCCTGTATAATTAATAGAAAGAAAGAGGAACATGTAGGGGAGAAAAATCATGTGACCCAGAATTGCAGAGCACCCAAAAACAGATTTAAGGATGTGTTCTTGTCTAATTACTTTATTCAGGAGTCAGGAATATAAATCTGTGGTTTCATTTCTATTGCTAGATCTGAGAACACTTTCCAATTCCTGCCTTAGCTGTGTTCTGACACCCTACCTGAAAAAAATCCACGTGTGCACATTCTCTCCCATTTTCAACTCATGCATTTTCCCCACAGATATTTTTAGGAGTCTTCATGATTTCTAGCAAAACTCCTATTCATGGCAGAAAAAGTAGACTTCAAATCTAGGGAAATGGGGTTTTTCAACCACTATGCTGACCTAAGACATAATTTATATAAAGAGCTACTGAGTCAGAAATTGCATTTGGCAAACAAGAAAACTAACCTATTTTTCTAATAAATGTACAAATCACTTCTTCAACCTGCAAGAGCATGATTCTATTTTGTACTAAAATAATTCAGACATGCTACTATTTTTTTTTCATTTCTGTAGAGCTGGTCAGCTTCCTACAGGAGAAATACATCTCCACAAAACAATTCTCTTGAAACTCTGGATCAAATGATGGTCCCATGATCAGTTCTCCACTTTTCTAGAGTTCTGATAGTTTACTGAAATGGCTAGGCATCCTAACCTTTTAGTATGAATATATACATTTGTCCCTGTCCATACATGNTAATATATAAATAATATTTCTAAAAGTATTAAAGGAGGACTATGAAGGTGGAAGAATCAGAGTTAGAAAAGATCTAAGTGAGACCTCATTTCCCTGGCTAAAGGAATAGCTCCTTTATTCAACAGGAACATCAAATTTTCTATACGCTGGTTGAAGAAGTAGAGAAGTCTGTGTAATACAAGGATGCAAAAGCTCAATATTCAGTAGATGCTGCACCTTGTAGAAGGTGTGGTTTAGAATAGTATATTTCAACCAATTTTACCTTCAGCTGACTTACAATCAATTGATACTTCCTTGCACCTCATTATAGTACATGAATCCTGCTTTATGCCTCATTTGCAGTTCTGGATGGTTCACCAATGAGATGTGTCTCGCTAGACAAGAACTGCTGGCCTAGAACAGAGATCTGATTGATTTTTGAAACAGTGCATTGAAAACTTCATCTACTACAAAAGAGATTTCTGTTCTTCACTTTTATAAAAAGGGATCGATTTTCACCTTTCAAAAACACAAAGGTGATTTAATAACTACTAAAAAAGTATTATGCATGATTAATAATGTAAAATTCTAAAAACAGAACCTGAAAATACACTCACTAACAGTTTGCAGATACCTGTCTTTCCATTTCATGATGAAGCATTCAAGGTGCATTATCTTCACTGCTCACAGGCAGTTTGTACTTATACCCCTTATTCTCCAAGTTATAGAAGTTTAAGCAGTCAGCAAAAAATAAATCCTACAACAGTCCAGCGATGATTATCAGCTACCTAAATGCCCCCAACAGAAGTTATTCCAATATACACACTCACAGATAAAGAGATAATGCTTTCTTCATGAAAGACACAGTTACCAGTTATGACATCCTTTACACAAGCACCTTTTGGTGAGCAGGCTGATCATAAAGTTCCTCATTATTTAAAGAAAATAACAGTTAGGTTGATCTTGAAATCCATTGTGGTTATACATTGCAGAAATGGTCTCTCATTCACAATAAATTTGAGAGTTTAATAAATTTTAGAAATTAGGTTTTTTCACTTGGAAAATATCTTGAGATTTATTGCCTTATCTCTACTTTCAGATGACTGATTGGTTCTTAAAGGTCCAAACTTGTGTTGGGTGTCAATGTGTCCAGGTGATCTGTGATTGAAACAAAGACTAATATATGTGCAAACTAAAAGGGAGATAATTGTATAAATGACTGTAAGATTAAAATCAGTCTTTTCATTCAGTTTAACAGAAGCTATGTCAACACATCTATGCACTGGATTGTTTATTAATTTTTGCTGCTCAGTCCACTGGTTAAAAATTTGAGCCTTCCATATCTTGGGGATGAGTTCAAAGAGACTAATTTATCTTCCTTTCATGTCATTATGAGATTTATGGTCTCCTGGGTTGCTCCTATATTCAGCTGATTGGAATACCAGAAGAATATTTTCCTAATGATCACACACTTCTGGAATTCATTTCCTTTGACAGTGACATGGAGCCTGGATTTTATAAGCATTAAGGCTGTGTAAATATTTTACTTTGGAAAGATTTCCATTTAATACAGGAGTTCTATTTTAGTGGAATAAAGGCATCATTGGCCACTTGGGAAGAGGGTTAGGGTTAATTTCATAATTGATTGTTGTAACTGTAAGGCTTCATGATACTTGGTGACATACCACAGAATAAATTTCTAAATAAATCTCATTTTCAAACAGAAAAAAAAGTGCTTCTGAAAGAAATATCTGTATGCCACATAAAGAGTAAAATTTTAAGTCCTTTTCCTGCGCGAAATCTCCTGGTTTGGTCAGCTTTGCCAGGCTTAACACCTAAACCAACTGACAGCTTTTGTGAATATCTACCAAAAGGACACAAACATTCTTATATATGCTCTTAATTACTTGAAGGAGAAGCTAAGTAAAGTAGGTGAAAATGATCCAGATCTATGTTAGTGCACCAGTCATTACTGCAATGCAGTTTATCACCATTCAAAACAACTTTTTTGACTTGAGACACTATTAGTACTGCACTAAATATCTAAAGCTCAAGAGTTTGAGCCCCACCTACAAAATATTCCTATTTTTTCCATTATTTAAGTGACATATCTTCTTCTTTTCCTTCTTACTCTGGTTCTCAGGGTCTTTATAACTAACATTCTAATTTTGAAAAGAATGTCTGCATTAAAAAATCTGCTGAGTAGAAATTAAATTATACTTTACTTCAATTTTACTTTATTCAGAAGATCAAATTTCTTGCTTCAGATATTGATATATATTTTGTAAATGAAAGTCAATTCTTCAGTCTTCATTGCATGTACTTGAGACACAAGAAGCACCCAGATTATACATTGTATTATAAGAAATGCATATCCAAGTTAAATTTGGTTTCTTTCAAGAATACATTTTTGTTCTAGATGCTGCTAATAAATGGTACAGGAAGATTAATCACTACATATCCATTTTAGGAATAAAATGCAATTATCTCATCCTAGTGAGGAGGTGGAATTACTGTACTAACCTTTGAGTTGTCAAATTTTCTTATATTCAAGGGCTGAGATTGTTGAACTAATTGTGATTCCTCTTCTAGCTTAAATATTTTTCACAGTTCTAACTGCAGCACAAAGATGCAACTCAAGCAGGTTAGCCCAGCACCTCATGCCAGAGTCAAAAAGATTCAATTAAAATTAATCTACCTCTTCAAAAAAAAATCGCGTTTGTGCACTGATTTGGAACTTTAGAATGCAATGTCCTTCTGAAGCTTACCAATATATTTGGCATTATAAAGCAAATCAGACTTTTTTGCTTTAATCTCCTTGGCCTTGCTAGATATTTTAATTTTTTTTTTAAGTGATCATCAAGAACTCATTTAAAGTCCAGCATTTTCACAAAGTCATTACAAATGTAACCTCTTGCAGCTAAAATGCATTTCTTTCTATCACAACCTTACCACAAGAACTCTCCTTCTTGCCATTTTCTTTGTACAAAGAAAATGGAGTTTCTGCAGCAAAGTTCATGGTTCTTCCTATTACACGCTGCATAACAGAAACCTGCTTAGGCAGATAAATTACATCTAGGGGCCAATTCAAGCATACAATACCAGCTGACAAAACACTGGAGCAGAAATTTGCAAAACTGTGTTTGGAGCAACTTAACCTCTCGATATTCTGTGAAGATGATAGACTTTCTGAGGTCCCTAACAGCATTTTCAGGAAGCTCAGTGCTGCAGAACTGGGCACTTGCTGATGTCATTTTCTAAAAAAAACAGGGCATGGTTACAGGGAACAGAGCTGCATAGTGCAGGAAGTCAGAACAAGTCTCATGTATACACAACCCACTGCATATCATATACAGATATTACCTTGGATTTTAGAACTCCACTTTAAGAGTCACTGACTTCAGGTCACCTACATTTCCTACTTAACTTGAAATGACATTGTACTGCACTATTTTGCTGCAACTAATCCCTTAAAATGTCTGTGGCTGTCTTTATTCTGGTTAGGAAAGAATGTAGAGAGCTCTGTTTTTTCTGAAAGGCACAAAAGTAAGATTTCTCAAAGCTTGGGAGAGAAGTATCCAATTAGTTCACCATAAAACTGAAAGGACACTTAGGAATGGTTGCAGAATTACTGGTTGTAAAGTGAGAAAAAAAAGTGAACTACATCATGGGGAAAGTAGAAGTGGCTTAGAGAAGAAAAGAATGCCTGTCTTTAGGTGAAAAAAGATCATACGTATATCTTTGAAAGCACTTTCAATGTCTAGCCAGAGTTTGGTTTTGTTTCTCACACTGGTGGAAAAGAGATATTGATACACAAAAAAAAAATGAGGTAATAAAATAACTAACTAATTAAATAATTCTATAAGGACATTCCAGAGAAGGCAAAGGGATGAAAGGATTTGTCTCAAAGAAGGGGCAGAAAAAGAAACAGAATAATTGTGCTCAAGAAAAAGTAGAAAGAAAATCACATCGCTTAATAATGTAACTTTGAATTATGAAAATATGGTCACCCTGGTCCTATTACATTCATTTTTGTTACATTTTTTCCTCAAATTTGACTTAACAAAATAGATTGACAGTTACTAAAATTTTTTATCTTACCATGTAAAAGATAAGTGACAACTAAATTGCATGACAGAAGTGATTTCTTTATCATTTGTGACTTCTAGAGACACAAAGGAAAAGCCAAAGAATTTGCACCAGTTCATTTGCACCAGATCATTTGAATGCAGTCTCACTTTTTTATTTTATTTCTGTCTATATGGTTATGGTAAAAAAGATGAAAACAAAAAGCCATTCATTTAATTGCTTCCTGCAGATTCCAGAATTACTTGGCTGCTAGAAACAATAAACTTGACTTAGCAGAGTTCTTTACCAAATGTTAGAAATTTCCCTTAGCTACACTCCACAGATGTATCTTATTCACCCTTACACACCATTTCTTTTTAAATATGAATTTTTTTAAAATCTGTTGTTTATACTTAAGAGAACTTAGCCTCCAAAGAACAGAGGACAGTACAACTAAGGATTATGAGCACACAGTGAAACTTTAACAGTCAAGTTTATGCAAGGTCAGCAAAACTGCACTTCAAGACATGCTCAACACAGAAAGGTATTTGCCTTATTAATTAAAAAAAAAATTATTAAATGCTGCTATCCTCATTTTTTTCTGATATTGCTTTTTTACAGTATCAGTTTAGTTAAAAGCAAAACTACATTTAGTGTCATAAATGTTAGCTGCAGTCAGTACTTGATAAAAATGCTAAATATTCTAATACAGATGATATCTGTGCTTACAGATTAAAGTTATTAAAAGTTACTAAAAGTCTTTTAGGACAGGTAAAGACATAGTTGTGCTTTACAAAAATGTAACACTGCAATGGAAGGCCAAACTCCCCTTCAAAGACATCAAATCTGGATCAAATCTGGAAATATCCAGATTTCCCTAAGCTCAAGATTGAGAAAAATCAAATAGTAAGTGATAGCTTTAAATAGGCAGCATGCAACAAATGTCAATTGAGAAAAAAATAAAATAATCAGTAACAGTTAGCAAAATAAAGGCATCATGTTGTAATGGAATTATTTTTGAAAAGGCTCTCTACTGCAAACTGTGAAAATTAAATTCCCTAAAATCTGCATGAGATTAGCTCACTGTGGAGAATGATTGCAGCTGAGTTAACACTGTCACTTAAATCTGGAATCAAATATTTTTGTTAAGTTCTTAATTAAAGCACTCTAGTGTTTGAAAAGGAACATGGCAGTTTTAGACTGTTCATTAAGGTAGGCTTGTTCTGCTACAGTTCTAGAATTTTCCTTTTTTCTTTCTCTCTTTTACAAACAGATTGCCTTTCTCAAAATAAAGGATCCAAAATTGTAGCTGCCATTGGTCAGAGGCCCAGTGCTACCTAGTATAGGTTCTACAGCTAGGTAAAGACTCACCTTAAAATAAAAGGTGAGTATATATATAATAAAATAAAATCATAAAAGGTATCTTTTAATAAATCAATTAAAGAAAATAATCAGTTAGAGAAAATAATCTCTTTCATGATCAGTCAGAGAAAATAAAAGGGGAGGAAGGGGAGCAATGCACAGCTCAGAAAAACCCCACTGAAGCCACAGTGTGGCTGCACGTCCTGAACATTTTGTCAGAGTTGACACTGTTCATGCAAGCAGGAGATCCACAAAATAGGAGACAAAGGACTGTACAAGGAGTTTCATTTCTCAGAAAACAGTTCTGCAAAGGTAATGGAGAGAAAAAGCTCCACCTCTTTTTCAGAAGTTACAACAGAATGAACATGCTACAACCCATTGCAGCCTAATAATGACAGGTAGAAACAAAGTGTACCCACTATAGGTAGTCTGGACTGTTAATAGACAATGGAAATATCAATGGAAATATCATTCAGGAACTCCTAACAGAGACCTTGCCTTACAAATTATATCAAAATCCTTACTCATCTTCATAAACAGGTGTAGCTTAATCCTTGTCCTAAGTGTCTAATTATTTCATTAAAATTTCTGTACTAAAGGATTTCTGACTTTCTTTAGACCCAAGGTACTTCTTCTTAACAATTAAATACTGCACTTTCCCTGGCTCTCTTCCCATAAATTTCTATTGCTTCCTCTGGCCATAGTTATTATTAAATTATTTTTTATGTCATTTGAGATTGAGACTGCAGATGAACTTAACTTCAGTTTCTACCTAAAAACTGGAACAGCCATGAAATGCTGATCCACACCCATAATCCTATGTGTAGATAAATTAAATAATTTAGAGAGCAGTTCTGTGAAGAAAAAGCTAATTTATTTGTTCTAAACTCTTATCTCAAGAATAATAGAAAGTGTACAATGAAATGAAAGCACAAGAAACAAAAGCAAAACTACTGAGACTAGTTTTCAGATTGACATCTTACAACTCTAAGGACTATTAAAGTAAAAATGCTGGAATGGGAGTAGGAAGATGAATATAAAACCTTATTCAGATGCAGTTCAAATCCTGTAAAACTTAAATCTTTAGTTAATATGTTAAAAATACAGAAAAGTACCTCTAAAGCCGTTCGCATCCTATTCTAGCACTAGGGAAAGTCATTGTGAGGCCTTTGCAGCCATGCATGGAAAAGAATACTGATTCAATTTTAAACTCAACCTGCAAATTTCTTCTATGAAGTATTAGATTTATTCATTAAGTGAAAGAATATAATTATGCTTATCAACAGTTGTGGGGTTTTGTTACTGTGATGGTCAAAAATGTAAAAAAAAAATCATATTTTTTATGCCTTACATAAAGAATTCTAAAAGGTTTAGAGACACTGTTGTCTGAGAATGAACAAATCTGCACACAGCTTTATCAGTCTGACTCTTGAATACCAACACAACTGAAATACTGTCTCTTCACAATTATTTTAATATTTCTCATTGTCTTTATATATGTCGGCAGCTAAAAGAAAGAGGTAAAAAAGTTAAAATACCTCTATTTTTGTGGAGAATCAGGTAAAATACTTTGCTTTCAAATATGCTTAGTCTCCATGGGTCCAAGTAAAGCGGTTTTAACACATCTGGCCTAGAAATCTATCAACTCAGGTACTCAGAAATAAAAACAATCAAAACCAGAGGTTGCACTACAGTGATGTGTCATAAGTGTTGCAGCAGAAAAATAGTGATAATCTCAAGAAGCAGGCAGTTTTCAGCTTTTCCAAAAGAATTATAACTGACTGACTTTAATGTTACACCGTCATATTTTAAATTGCAATAAACTACCATCACTGCTTTTCTCAGTGTCAGTTGTTCATGATCCAGCAATTAAAGAAGAATAATTTTAAAAAGATATAAACATGAAACAGATGGACACACATTTTCATTTTTAAATTCATGCTGCTCTTTCATGTTTCTCATCTCACTTATGCCTGCTTTTTCCTCTCTCCTCCTTTTCTCTCTTGTTTTGGTCTCTTTTTTCCTCTCTGTTCACACCCTGAAATCCCCAACTGCAGTCCCAAAAGACAGATCCTACGCTGCCAGCTCATACTGGCATTCCTCCCAAGAATGGAAGGAAAGGGACACAGGAAACCACTTTCAATGCTACTGCTATTTGGTGACACAATAGAATAAAGCCTTTATATGTGGGAAGCACATGTATACATTCTATAAAGAATATATGCACGAATCCTGCATCTTCAGACTGGAGTAGCCTCTTGTTTGCAATTCTTTCTCAGAATAAAATGCATTCTCCAAGCATCCTATATAGTGTGTGGAAACCATCCTAAAAATCCTCTTTTTCTTCCGAAGTAAGAGGGTTGCTAGAAAATAAACTCCCAAATACATATGTGTCTCTGAAAGGAGAAACAAGGGAGAGGGAAGTAGGATATATCTTTACTGTGTCTGCTGGCCTGGAAAATAAATACGGCTGTTGTGCAACTCTGCAGCTGCTCACTCTCTCCATTTGTTGTTTTCGTTCTGGTTTTTATGATTTAATCTCATATCCTTACAGTTAATCTGAAAAGGGTTCAGGCAGCTTTATTTATTAGTCTTCCTTCAGACCATGAGCTTACAGATCATGATCTTTTCCCTTTACCAAGAACCAATTCTCTCTTTGTGACAAGGCTCAACCTCTGATAGATGTAGCAGGAATAAATTGACTCATAACGCATGAAAATGAACATTCTCACAATATTTTCACTTTTTTTCTCATTGAATCTTATGAAAAATATCCTTACGGAAGTTTTTCCTCTGCTAATATAATGCATGAAAAATATATATTGTAAAACTAGAGTCATCATTTTCAAATTTTTGAAGAACATTTTGGATTCACAAAATACAGATTAGGGAAAATAATAATAATTTTTTTAAACCCTCAAAAATTCCCATCTAGCTGAACTACATAACACCATTTCAGATATAGATTAATAGCTATGTCATCATAACCTTGCTTTGGGAGAATGCATGAGTCGTTTACTACTTTTAGAGAGCTATGTGTATGTACAGAATAAAGGTTTGTGAAGCAACACCTCTGGAATGTCACAAAACATTTACAGTTTAAAACACTGAGTTCATATGTGGAAAATTACTGAAATGGCTTTACAATGGATCCTACTGAGAGCAAGAAAAATAATTATTTTAAAAGCGAAGCATGGCAACATCACATAAAGATGTAACAACTCAGGCAGAGAGAATTACAAATAAAAAATATCAGAATCAGGTTCCTTGTTTCCCAGATTTTCATTTTCGGCGGTTGTACACATTTTAAAAGGACATTATAAACATGGGTTTGGAATGAAGAAACCAACCATTTCACAAGCTGATTGCCTCCTGCAGAATGACTGAAAAAAAAAAGATTATGTCTGTTCAAATTATTTTTCTGCTAGAAATAAAACACATATTGTATGAGAAGTAGTTTAGATCTTGGGAACAATAGACTACATGACAGATCTTGATGAAAATAAAATAAAATCAGACCCCTTTGCCTAATCCAGAATTAACGTGAATCTGCAAATCAAAGAACTGCAGCCACAAATCTACCATCTGTGCTCAGCAGACCTCAGAATAGACCTTCTGAGTCGATGGATTACTTAAAATAGTATTTTGCATTTCTTGGATTCACATCATTTTGCAGTTTTCAGGGAATCTGGTGCTACACTGTATCAGCATTCATACAACCTGCACACAAGGTTAAGTCTGTGAAAACCACTACAGATGATAACAGTTCAACTGTGATTAGCACAAAACCTCCATGTGGGACAAATTACATCAGTCTCACCTCAAACAATGTCAAATACACCATGGTCATTTAGTGAATCATACACAAGTGCCTGCTGCCCCTGCCCTACCCAGAGGTTTACTACATAAAAAGCAGTAAAATCACCATAGGCCAGATTGTAAATACTGTGGTAAAGAATTTAAACTGAAAGAGGGTAGATTTAGGCTAGACATAAGGAACAAAATCTTTACTGTGAGGGTAGTGAGGCACAGGAACTGGTTATCCAGAAAAGCTGCAGATGGCCCCATCTCTGGAAATGCTCAAGGCCAGGCTGGATGGGGCTTTGAGCAGTGGTCCAAGTGGAACCTGTCCTTGCCCATGGCAGGTGGGGTGGATCTAGATGATTTTAAGGATGCAGTCTAAGTCATGCTATGACTCTTTTATAAGAACTAGAAAAAAAATAATGAAAAACTGTTCTGCTCTTGTTAAGTACAACTTACTTCTGAACTTTTTTTTTTTTTTACATTTTACTTTTTTTCTGTAATGGATCCAATATAAGAAACATGGTCTTAGAGAATGCTCAATTCAAAATCATCCAAGGCTTCTTCAGGTAAAAAATTACAGATCAGTCAGAGAAGATCAATAATCAAGTACCTATCTATCTGTCTAAACAGGCTGGGATCTATCAATTGCAAATGGGACTGTTGCTTACATCAGGGAAACAGAATACTAGTCTAATGGTTGAAACAATAAAATTTTAATGAAGAATAATACTAGTAAAGAAAACAGGAAAAAAATATGGTGAGTACTACTCAAGGATGGAAAAACAAAAAAGCACAAACAGAAAAGACACGCTAAGGAATGAGACAGAAAGGACACTGATGATCTTGAGATTAAAGGAGCAAATGTTGCCCTTTACTCTGTGACCAGCGTGTTTCCAGATGACCAAGATAAGATATAGGATACTTGATTTAAAGAACTTCTAAGCAATGATTGCTGCAACACCCATGGAAGCTACAAAAAGAGCTAAAAACCTTTGACAAAAAGAATATATTTTATCTTTCTATTCAAATCATAACCCAAATTTATCTCAGCAATACCTTTCTTTTCACAAGTGTTTATTGTTTTTAATGGTTTTAATTATTTTTTGTGTCAAAACTAATGTCCTTCTGATGAAAAATAAGACAGAAAATATAGTTCTCACGTTCTACTTACTTCCATTATTTTGGTTGTGCAAGGCAAGCAACAACCACCTCTAAATACTTAAGACTTTTTTGTGTATCTCCTTATTGTTTTGGACATTTTGAATGGCCAAGATTTTCTCAAAGAATTCCTTCATGTAGACAAATGATCTAACATACTAGTTAGTAGCTCAGTTTCTGCAGATACCTAGTTGAATTCTGGGGTAGTCTTTCTCAGAGCTGTTGATATTCTCCTCTAAAAGCCCATTTGACCAGTAAGACTTTGAATGGGCATCACAGAGGAACTTTTCATTAGGTCTAGAAAAAAAAGATTATGTGAGGAACATGAGGGAACAAAATTATTCAGAAGACCCTCTATCCTTCAGTAGCATATAATAAATATCATATCCTAAGCAGACTTGTTAATTGGGGAACATCAGTATTGTTATCCAAATAAAACACGAAGAGGCTAATGACTGAAAAAACTATCTGAACTTAAATAATATATCAAGTAGAAGTGATCACAATCAGCAAAATAGTTCTGATTTCAGGCACAAAGCCTACATTCTTCCTGTTGGAAACTATTACTTTATACTGTCCATGTTTATCATTTAACTCTACTTAGGGTGAATGCGCAATGCGTATATTTATTCATATATCACTCTCTCCCTCCATATTTCTGCATGCATATAGTATAAAAACACTTTCAGAGTTAAATTGTTGCTGCTAACAGGGGTTTGGGATTTTTTTATTATCACGTTATCTATGATACCAATTTCCTGGCAAAATTAAGGGGAAAAAATGAACCACAAAAGAACCAGTCACCAGTCTGTCTCTCCTGCTCTCTAATGTCAGTTTAGGGTGCCAGTTCTATTTTTCAGAGACTACACATGTAACTGAGGAGTGCTCAGGACAACTAAGTATTGAACCTAACAGCCAAAATTAGAGCCAACAGCAATAGGCAGAAGAAGTTAAACAAAAAAGGTTAATTTAATTACATTCACTTTGCTCTCATGTAAGACTAAAAATAGAAAATAATATATGGGGGAATACAAGACGTGAAGAAAAATGAAAACTATTTTACTTATACTAAATGTAAAAGATACTATATACGTCTAACTTGTTTCAAGCTCACAGAATAAATGCTGTAATGAGGTCATATCTGGGCAGCAGAGAAAAGCTGCCAGATTATACTGCTCTGGCTGCCAGATTCCAAGGCAGTTGGAGGTCTCTCACACGCGCATGAGGATATCATTTCCATGGAAACACCTGAGCAACCGCACTCTCATCTCTCCCTTCCCACCATATTTAAAGTTCTATAGCAATGTCGTTTACGAAAGAATTAAATTCATTCAACGTAACCATTTTTATTTTTGTGTTCCCGTAAAACCTAGCCACTGAGGTTGAGAGTTTTCTGGTGCCTTTTGGAATAGTCACATCAAGAAAAAGGGAGGGAAGTTCCTGTTCCAGGCTCTGGCAAAACTGACTCTAACTACATTAGCACTGATAGAGTTACAGTTTCAAACAACACAAGTAACACTAATGTAAACTGGGGAAGGAAAAAATATTTATAGTAATGACAGTAAACAACAGTAAGAAAATGAGAAACCATGAAAAGGCTCAGGTCATTAGACCAAAGATTTCACCATCCTCAATACTATGTACTGCAAGTACAATCAGATGTCTTAATTCAGTAGTCTGAACAGATGCTGTCTTCCATTAATCTGCCTTTTTGAGTCACATTTTGGATTTGTTATAGTGACCACAAAAGAAATATGGTAGCATTCTGCACAGCACAATTACTGTAATTTGACAAAGTTGCAAGCACATGGACAAACTGCCACACTGCGCATGTCCCACATTTTTCCAGTGAGAAGGAATGAAGAGCACACACTGGCTATGACCATCTGAAACCAACAAAAGACTTCTCAGTACTGCTTCAAAATGCCCAGTATGTATTTTATAGGCTATGGAATAAAAATAAGACAAAATTTTCATAGATAAAATCAAATTTGTAGCATAAATTCATCAGATTTTACCAGGATAATCATAAAATACTTCCTTACCTGTCTGATGTGTCACTTGTTACTGGATGCTTTACTGTTGAACCATTCTTAATTGAGTCTTGTCTTGTGAGCCCTTGAGATCTGTTTTTGTCCAAAGCTTGTGTGGATATGTCACCTGATGGTCCTTGGTACTGCGGGTGCTCCTGCAGTTTTGCTTTTTTCTCTTGAGGTGCTTCCTCGTTCCTCAGAGCTCGAATTCCGTCTTGGTCCGGCTGCTGCGGGGCGTGTGACCCGCTGTTGTAGAACCAGGCTCCGGATTTCGTGAGGATTTCTTGTTGTTTTCGGCACAAGTTACATACCCACATTACCTGTTCAGACACATTTAAACGTAAAATCCGTTAGCTTGTCAACACTGTATGCAATGTTTTCAGCAAACACATCAACTGTTACCATTTCCAAAGGTAGAAAGACTATAGTTTTAATTCTATTCAAATTACAGTATCTTAGCTAAAATATAATAAAATATGTCTGTATGACCTTGGAGTAACTAGCTTTGGAAAAAAATACAAAAATACTTTTAGTCTTCTTTTTTTCATTGTTTGTAATATAAGGAGAAACAACAGATAGTAGCTACATAAATGAAAAGGTTCTAATTCTGAGGTTCCAATGGTAATAAATGTAAGCTTTGAAAATTAACACTATAATCTGAGGATGATAGAAAAATGTATTAAAAAATCATTAAACTTTTCATCCATTTTATTTCTCTCACTAAGAGTAAGGAATGCTAGAAATGGTCATCTGCTGTTGCAAACAAGTAATTTTAAAATTCTCCAAAATGCTCTGCTAATTTTCGTACATGATGGTCTAAATCCGATGCTTACAGGAAGATGCTGTCTTCAAAAAGAGACTTCAATTTCATAGCAATTTTAAATTAAAGCCATTTTATAACTAAAATAACACAATATATAAGGTGGTGTTTCTGTCCACTTCACACCCACAGTTTAGTTTTCACTGTATGCTTCCTAAATTATTTAAATTATTACATCTTCTCAGTTGTGTGATCCTGCATATAGTAATAATATTTTTTAAATATTTTAGAATGTACTTCTTTGCAAAGCTTTTGTATCTGATCACCTTAGTCACATGGCAGTTCAGGAAATCAACAACACCATCTGTAAGTTAATTCCATAATAACATTCAGTTTTTATGTTATATGAGAATAAATCAGAATGCAGTGAATCAGATACAACACAGCAGTCATGAACACATTCAAACTGATTATTGTGTAACCCTAACATTTGGATTGTAGATAGTATTAATCCACTGTTTCTTCCTTCACTCTTTAATCTTCATTTTTCTTAAGCCTTAGCTTCCTTTTCTTTTTCTTTCTCTTCCCTTTATATATTTTTGTTTAAATTCACAGACAAAATTGTACCAGTTTTACTGTATATTCCTTGAATGTCTATGCTCGCCTTCTACCATATCTCCAGTTCTAATCCTACAGCAAGCTGCCTTTTCTTCAATGGTTTAGAGTTTAGGACATGCAAGGGCTTACAACAATGTTCATCATTCTTTTAAATGCAGCCAGCTCCATGGAATCACATGGAAGATGCAGTTTCTACCTCCACCATACCTCTAGCTCAATCCTCCAGAAAAGGTTTCAGAAGTTGCCATCTGTATCTTGCTTTCATTCTCCAGGCTGTTATCTAGTAGATAATTTGGGCCATGCTCTCTATTCAAGTCTCACAAAAAATCTTTCAATGAGAGCTTCATGTAGAAGGTTATTTGGATGCAAGGGTCAGACTCAAACTAAAGTCACCAACTGCCTCATTCACAAACTGTCAGGCTGGGGCAGGAAAAGGAGGTGTCACTTGCCTGTTTAATGGTGGTGGCCCCATCTTAGCAAACTTTCTTCTTATCTTTTTATATCTGTTGTCATTTATGAGAAATTATGTCTGCTTACATCAACAATAGAGAACAAACCACCAAAGCACTGAGGGCAAAAAAGAGAGGCTCCCCGAGAAGAAGGGAGGAAGCAGCTTGCTCTCTGAGGTACATTTGATGTCCTTAGAGGACATTCAAAAGAAAAAAAAGGGTATGTTTCAGGTCTGGACGTCATTCAAATACATATTTAAGAACAGGTCTGCTTTACCTTTGCTAATTAAGCTAGAAAGTACATGAGAAAGCAGCAAAGTGAAGTTTCAGAACCCAAGACAGATTTTTGCCCTCTTTAATCAATAGCAATTAAAAGTCTTTAATATTCTGCTAGATCTGTACACAGCTGAAAGTAGTTTTAAACTTTCCATGTATGTGTCAGAGCAATGAAGGACCAGATGTGATACAATTATGTAAGTATACAAATTTATAACAACTTGAATGACAATGAGATAAAGTCCCTTGAAGTTCTCATTTGCTATTTCCACTTCTTTTAGTAGATGTTAAAATCTCACAAAAGCTAGATACTAAAGTCAAAACACTTGGGTAGCTTTTTCCTTGGCTGACAGTCATCATTTTGTCCCCAGACAATGGACTCCAGGATGACCAGTATTATTCTCTTGTACCCAACAGAATAAGAGTTCCTTCTGAATGAATATGATTTCTTATTACCTCCTCTAAACGTAGAATCAGGAAAAGTACTCCTGACCTAACCTGATTCCTGAAAAATTTAGGGTATTTCGGATTGAAAAAAAAATCAAGCACATGGCATTTAAAATGCAGAGATGTATGAATTTTGCAGATTTTTTTTTCTGCTTTTCTAGGAGCATTTAGTGACAATTACAGGTCACACTTCTGATGAAGCCTTATTTCCAACATAACTTCAACATGCAGGATTTCACAGTGTTGTCCCTAACATAATTTTAGCCTCAAATAATCACACACAGTGAGAAGAATGGGAACTGTCACATAGACAGAAATGTTCGTGCTTTCAGTGAGCACAAAAATTACAAGCCCTCAAATAGTACTGGGCAAAATTGCTTTCCCCATCTTATCACAGCATGTAGAAGCATTCTCACAATTTAAAAAATACTGGTAATTTATAGTGCAGACCTCTCAATTAAACGACAGACACACTTGTAAGATGGTATTATAAGAGCACAGAAGGGAAGGTGGCATGTTCCTGGACAGGATTTCTCCCCCTGCCTCCAGGTGCCCGGGACACAGTGCTCAGCAGCTCACACACATGCATAGCAGCTCTGTCCCTGCCAAGTCCCTGCCGGGCCGGAGCGATGGCTGGGACTGTGACAGCAGCACTGCAGAGAAGCAAAGGCCAGGCGAGTGGACAGCATGCTCAATACATGCATTTTGGCAAACCTGGGAGGAGAAAACAGAATTTTCCCTTCTAGAACTGAAATAAAAAAGGACTAACCCCTTACATCAGAAATCTGCACTCCAGGGTAAGCACACTATCTATTACACATTTGCAAGTCTCCTAACCACCCTCCTAAAAACAGTCATGAGCACATCTTGTACACAAAAGACAGTGTTGCAATTTGTGGGTGTCAATCCTCCACATGAGAACACTGCCAATTTGGAAAGGAAAATATGGGAAAAAATCTCCTCTCCAACGCTAAGTACTAGTTCAAAACTAGAATCGCAGGTGCCCGTGGCGCTGGATCGGGATGTTCTTCTCCATAGGAAAGGCTGAAACTCCACCTAGTGCATACAAGAGGCATTGCTGAAGTTCAGTTCAACTTCTCATTGCTGAAACGAATGCACTAAACACACCTGACATTTTCACATTACCCCTTATATCCATTTTTTTCAAATAATAATTTCTTTTTTTAAAATATACAACACTTAAAAGAAGTAGTCCAAATTTGGATTAGACAGACATTACCTTAAACCTTCCATTTGCTTTCCATTCTCAAAGGTTAGTTCTAAACAGTGAACTAATAAGTTCTAACTAACTTTTGATTTCTTCACTATTTTCGGCAAGATTATTCATAATATGCTCCCACTTCTAACACTACCCAGCAGCTTTCATCACATATTATTAGCACTTATTATTACATGCGCCCATAAAACAAATTCTGCAAAACCTACAGTAATCAGTAATAATTTCACATCTACATATCAGAAATAAATAATGCACAAAAAATCATTTCTTTGTATTGTCCTAAAATTTTTTGTTCTTAGATAAAATTTTTCAAAACATATTTGACATAACAGTCTAACTTCAATAAATGGGAAATATATTTATCGGGAAATTACATCTGCAGATATTTCAAATGAAAACAAAACACAATTTAATAAAAGGATGTAGTATGAAATTCATTTTAGTATTTTCAGATAGATCATGTGAAAAGACAGCTACCCTAAAAAACAGCACTCACTGCTCCTGTAAGTACAGTTACAGATGGTCTAACACTAAATCCTGAGAAGAAAATGGAAACCTTATTTTATTTAAGATGTGATTAAAAGGCTCAGTATATTTGATTATGCATAAGCTTGAGTTTGATAGCTTTGACACTAAAACCTAAGAAATAATTACACCAAATCCTCATCAGCCTTTTAGAACATGACTTCAAATTACAGGTGTGCTGAGGTGAAAAATTGTAGTGCAAGGCTTGCACAGTATTTCACCAAATGTATTAGAGTTCACCTCCTTGGCAGAAGTATCTAATATATATTTGCATTATATTAACTGCTGCACTTGCTGCTAGTAGTCTCAAGCAAATTTCACGTGGTTTTGTTGGTTTTTTGGGTCTCATGTTTCATGAAGGATACAATTCTTTTAAATGCAAAGTAACAACACCACAGCATTTAAAGGAAGAAGGAGACAAAAGGAAGAGAAGAAAAACTCTGTTTAGGTCATCAAGGTAATTAATCATGATTCCAAACACATTACTGCTAGTCCTTTTTTTTTTTTTTCCCCTAATTTGTCACCGCTACAAAACTTCATTACATCATGGAGCAGTGCAATGTTTGAAGCCGCCCTGTACTAAGGAAGTTTATTCAGGGATGTAGTACCTCTCTACCTTAGTCACTATGTTGATGACAGGTTCCCAGAATCATTAGAGTTGGAAGGGACTTCTGGAGATCATCCAGTCCAACCCCTCTACCAAGGCAGGGCCATCTGGAGCAGGTGACACAGGAACGTGTCCAGGTGGGTTTGGAACGCCTCCAGAGAGGGAGCCACATCCCTGGGCAGCCCATTCCAGTGCTCTGCCACCTTCAATGTTAAAAAGTTCTTCCTCATGTCGAGGTGGAATTTCTTGTATTTTAGTTTGTGGCCATTTCTCCTTATCCTGTCACTGGGCACCACCCAAAAGAGTCCAAATGCCAGTGTGGAATAGACACTGCCAAAACAGCACTGTCACTAAGTAACATGAGTCACCTGCTCTGTGCAGTCACAGAAATTACAATTTACTGTAGCAAGTTTGTACATCTTCAGGGAATATAGACCCCGTATCAGTAGGGGTCAATGGTATCTTCTTTACCTCTAGTCCCTGTTTCTGCTAATCTTTCCTCATTTTGCCTATTTGAAATGTAACATTTTTTCCAAGGAACTATAATTTTAATAAGTGAGTGTCCTGGGTTTTGGGACTGTGAGAATCCCTTTGAACATCATCTCCCCAGAAAATGAGACTGAACTGCTTTTCTGGCTATTGGGATTTTTTCAGACTACATTAAGATCTCCTAAAATTTTTCAGTAAAATAACATTATTAGTTGTCTCTGTCAGAAGTAAAACTCTACTTATTACTTAGAAGTCAATCTTCCTCAAATCAGACTAGAAGACTTCTAGAAGTTGGCTAAAGTATAAAATCTTATCTACTTGGTTCTATACACTACTAAAACATGTCTCATGTTTGCATTAAAAAAACAGTAGTTCCCTTTTGCTCTCCCCATCTGAAGTCTATGTTCTCTCACAGCCAAGAGTACTGATTTCCACTACTGGTGAGGGAAAACTTGTGCTGTTTTCTATAAGGTGTTTCATTTAAAAATTTCTGAGCTGACATTCCTTTTTAATGAAAGTATCTATGACTGTGGAAAACTTATATATAGCATGTGCTATCCATAGCCAACATTCATCTTTTTGGAAAACACAGAGCCTTTTGCAATGTCTGTACGATTTCTCTATAGAGACATAATTCTAGAGATTTGGGTCCAGAATACAGATGCGTCTTTTGCAGGAGCTAAGATCTCTTTTGAAGACACAAAATCATTTTGGAGTTACTGGAATAAATCTTTAAGCTCATACACTGTAAGTAGCAGAGTCTGGTTATAACTTTAATGAAACAGAAAATCTTCCATTTCATTTGACTGTTCTGACTGTACAGACAAGTCCCTTCATTTCCTTCTGTTACATTAACACATTTAGTCAGTGAAGTACATTGCACAAGTAAAGCTAATCTCTGAATTTGTAACTTTTATAAAAGTTGATAAAGAGTACCTTTTTTTTTCAATATTTTGCTATGCCACTAGTCTGTGCTATGGTACAGACTTTCATGTTACAATCAGTTTGAATGACAAAACTGCTAGAATATTTATCTTATATCTGTAATGACAAATGGATATCTATACCCCAAAATTGTATTAAATATCACAATAATTTCAATAGCAGCTAAGAAAAGTGGGAAAGTTTATAATACTGGTATGAGACAAACACCTTTACATATTTTAAAGGATATGTGTATTTGCACTACAAAAATTCTTTGTAAGGGGGGAGTGATTATATGTGCTCTTGACTTTGTAGTGAATGGATACATCATGTATGAAAAGTTATACTGGCCACAAACAGCCAATTCAGAGTGAAATAAGCATATCACTTCTGGTGCATGCATGTGATACAGGATATATTTACATGACACTATCTTTCAAGCAAAAGAGAAAATTATGTGACTACAATTTTAAAAAGGTAGTCTTTTGTACTAATGGTGACCTTATCCTAATGGGCAGTGCATCTCTTTTGTACCACTCTTTTACTATCCTTAAGACATATATTATATATATATGTCTTAAGGATATATATATATATATGTATGACACATATATTTGTTCATACATTTTTTCAACTCCTCTGCATGCACAATAGGACTAGAAACTGTTAGAACCCTAATCTACCTGGGTCAATATACGCCAAAGCACATCCTTCCTAAAATATTTTGTATAAAATGAAGTTCATGCATAAAATATCTGATATTCTTCAAGATGTGTAAAGGCAATAATTTAGGTTTTTTTTCATTATGGCACAGGCACAACACAAAACTATCCAGTCCATGACAATGAAGACAGTGCAGACTGCCTTCATTCCTACACAGTGCCATATTGACCATACTTAGCTCCTTCATCAGCCTTCATGATTTCATGAAGAACTAGCATGGTGTACAGACTTACAGTGAGAAAATGGTTATTGTGACATGGGCTGTGCTTTGGACATAGTACAGTCTGGTCAGTATTATGTCTCAACAAACACAGCTGCACTGCTTACAAAATGGAATCCATAAACCTACACAGTACTCCAGAGGGCCATGAGGGTTTATTTAATAAGTGCACTGGGTTTGGCATGAAATAAACCTGCTCTAAGTGAACAGAGTTTACAATATGGTTCACAAAGAATTTCTTTAACCTTGGAAATTTGAATAATTACTTAATATACTGAGAATGTATAGCTGACCAAGCTACATATTTACCAAACTTTCAGATTTGTAACAGTCTCAGAAAAGCAAAAGAACTGAGTACACAGTTCCTGCACTTTCCTTAGGAAAGTTAAGTTCATTAAGTATACTGGATAGGAAGAAACCTCATGGATTGCTTCCAGTTGCCTGCTGTTCCAAATAATTTTTTTTAAACTTCATAATATAATAAACTTTCTTAAAATTAACTATAAATAACAAGCCCAAAATCTGTCAAAATGCTTTTCCAAGACATACAGCTACAATGGAAAGAATGCCTTTCAATTTCCAGTGCTCACGTGTTCTAAACTGGTTTATTGCTATTTATTCTTGTACCAGTACTGTCATTAACTGCAAATAGCTCCATTCTCTCCTCAGTGTTTGCTGCCTGATGTTTTTACAGTGACCAATCAAATACCCTCTCTGCTTTCATTGTTCAAGACCAAATAGATTTTGCTCTTTGAGACTATGTCTATACTAGCAAGACATAACCCTGACACAGGGCCAGGTGCTGGCCCAGGATTCCTGCTCATTCTTATGCTTCCTGGCACAGTCAGGCCTTTGCTAACCAGCATCTCCCAGACAATGCCAGCACACAGTGTAGGAGAACAGCATGGAGCAAAAACTGCTCCTAATAAGCAGCTTGGACTCAGTTACCCTGCCATGGAAAGCAGAATTCAGGATTGTTGATCAAGACTGAGCCACACAGGAGTCCCTGGCCTGTAGTTCAGAGAAGAAAGCCTTATTAGTTCTTAAATTCCTGGTTTTACACTTAGTGGTATTTTATTGCACTCATTTTCACTACAGGAGTTCAGGAGGTCATCTGGCTCTCTGTTGTGCAGTATCCCATTGCTCCCCTGTGCTGATAAGTATCCAACTTTTTGTAACCAATGTATTTAATTACAGCTTTCTTGTTCTCTATGCCAGAGCCACTAGTGAAAATATTAAAGGTCTTCCCCAGTACTAAGGCTTGAGGAACTCATCTAGGAAATTGATTACAGCTTTCCCCTCTATTTCTTTATTCAATTAATCCTCATTGTTTCAGTTTAACCAGTCATTTCCGTTGGTCTTCTATAATTTAAGCTTCTGCAAAGAAGTTAGTTGTTTTTTCACACTAACCCTTAGCCATCCCTGCATAAAAACAGTTACTTAACTCCTCAGTCCAACTGGTTTTGCCTATTTGTTCCCTTAATTCCTCAAAAAATTATCTCTGTAAAGACTATTGTCAGAGCAACTTTGCTCATTAGAAATTAGAATTAGAAATTTATGATGGAGAAAAGATAAATTTTTGGTAAAAAATACAAATAGGCAATTATGGTCACAATAAGGAAATACAAATAGGCATTAGAATTACTAATTTTCAAAATTTTTCCAGCAAAGTGAATTATATTAACAGCTTTTACACAAATATTTAATGTTTGAAAATATTACGTTTTTTTTAAAAAATAAAATATTATTACAATATTTTCCTAAATATTTTAATAAAAAATAATTATTATGAGCTATTAATATACTAAATATTTGTTTTCCACCAAATTTGGGACATAGGAAACAATCCAAATGACACTTCCAAGTTATTTTATTTTAAGCAAGAGTTTTGGTCTCAAAGGCAATGTTAAATAATACTCAAGTATCATAAAGTGATTTCATTTTGAGACTTTTGTTTCCTAAAATTCTCAATTAGATGTTATTTATGCCTCTTTGTGTTCGAAAAATCTGTACTAATGTCACAGCTTCATTAAGGAACCAGCTAATAAAAATTCTAAATTATCTACAGCCCAGAGGTGCTGAGCATATTCATTAACACATGTAAACTGTCTGAAGATGAATGGCACTAAGTGTTCACAGGTTATTTATAAATATAAGACACAATATCAACATCAACAAGGGACCAAAAGGGAGGAAATGTGACAGGACCACAATAAGCCTGGGGTCTGTACGCAGATGGCACTAAATTGAAATCAACAGAATTGCAGCATTTACATCATCTGTGTCATCATTCATTACTGAAATTGTCTGAGAAAAATGAAAGATCCAACTCTAATGAAGTGTAACATAATGGTAATAGAAAAATTGAGATACTTATCATGTAGTTACTGCTGTATTGAATCCCACATAAACATTCTTCAGCTTTACATGAACTTGCTGCCTGGGCTCTAACAATGTAGTCACAGCAGCACAGCTCCCAGACAAAATGTAAAACATATAGAATCATAGAATATGTTAAGCAGGAAGGGATCCATAAGGAGCATGGACTCCAACTCCCTGCTCCTCACAGGACTGCCTTCAACCAAACCGTATCACTGGGAGCATTATCCAGATGTTCCTGGAACAGGCTTGGTGCCATGTCCACTTCTCTGGGGACACTGTTCCACTGAACAACCACGCTCTGGGTGGAGAGCCTTTTCCCAATGTCCAGTCTGAATCTCCCCAGCCCACCTCCCTGTGCCTGTGAGGAAGCTGTAGACTGCAATGAGGTCCCCCCTCTGCTTCTCTTCTCCAACCAGAACAAGGCAAGGGACCTCAGCTGCTACTCATAAGCCTTGCCCTTGAGAATTTTCACTGCTTTAATCTCCTTCCCTTGGACTCAGTCTAACAGTCTGATGTCCTTTGTACAGTGTGGTACCCCAAACTGCACACAGCACTCAGTGAGGCCACACCAGCTCATGATATGGTGGGACAATCACCTCCCTCCACCATTCTCAATGCTGTGCTGTCCAGCCTGGAGACCTACACGGAGCTGCATACTACAACAGCTACACATCTTATGCCTGCAGTAGATGCAGCCATAGTTAACCCTGACAGAACAGCAAGAAAATCTAACATTTTTAAAAAATTATATGTATGTCAATACGTTTGTTTCATGAATTTCAAAACAGAATAAATAGACTAAGGGTAAAAAAGCAACAGGCTTAGTGACACCTTACACAGTCAGGTATATACACCTATCAATATGCTGGAGAGAACAATTATATTTAACAAAAGGAAAAAAAGAACAATGAAATAAAGCTCTTTTTTCTTTCTTTTTTTAATCCAATGTCAAATAGTTCCCTTTGTTAGGAAGCAAATATGGTTAATTGCCTATACTTCTACGTTATATATATATATATATCAATGTGTTTATGTACTTCCATGATAATTTCTTGTTTTAAAATAGCTACAAATCCACATATGCAAGTCCTGCTACTTCAGCAGTGGCAGCTAGGTGAATGCTTCCCCTTCTCTGCTAGTATAGATTAGCAGGCTTTGAAAGCATTATTAGTGAGAATTTTCACCTTCCCTAAACTTAAATCTGTTTCAAATTCACTTGGATAATTGCATCTACAGTTTAATGACCACTTCCTGCCTTATAGTTCATCATTCCCTCTTGCAGGAAAAGTTAAATATATCATGATAGAACTCTTCATGTACATATTCTGTGTATGTGAACTGACAGTCCAAAGAAGTCATACTTTAATAAGTCCTTCATGTTCTTCCAAACTCCTAGTATGAGAATCCAATTGAAGCAAGAACTGCAAAAAAGTCATGGACAAAGTGTCTTGAAGAACATCACAGAATTTCTCTTCAAAAAAGAACCCACACTACAGTTTCAGTTTGCAGCTAACAACTCTAAGTAGTAGACTTTTCAAAGAATATTACTGAATTATAGAAATAATTTTGTCCTGAAAAACTTTGCATCAGTATTTGAAGCTCTCACAGGAGTAAAAGGCTTTCTAGAAGCATATCCTGGAAACTATGTCTGTGCCTTAGAAAGGACATAGAATTTGCTTTAAAAAACCATGTAGTTTGTTGGGAATTCTTTCTAAATAGGCTGTGCAGTTTTACATTCCAACTCACAGCTGGAAGCTCCTATCAATTTACCCTGTTAAACCACTGAATCTTACTACTAATACATCTCCATGTGGCTTCTCCTTCTCCCTTCATTTTTTCAATATTCACTACAGTCAATGTTGAAGAAAGCACATCAGCTCTGTGAAGACACCACATGCAGCCTATATAAATGGGCTACACTAAATGTTTGAGGCTTTAGAAAGAAAAGTGGTTAAACAGGCACTTTTTTGAGATTAAATCCTGACACAATGGTTTCTTTATGAAAGAATTTTTAATCTCCTCAGAAGGTTAAGTTACATGTGTTTTCATTCTCAGTTCTGGACCAGACCTAATTTAAGTCCATGGAAAGTGAAGATGATGGTCTACTTCTCTCTGATAAAGCCCTCCATTTCTTCTCTAACTGCTAAGAGTAAGTTGTAACTGGTGGCACATTCTCCTTTAGAAAGGGCCTTACACAGCAGGCAGCCATTCACTGGACTTGGGGCATGAACAAACCCTTACCTATGACCCTATCAGAATCCCATTCATAACACTAAATATATCTACAGCATTTTTTTAAGCTTATGGTGCAATAAAATTACAGAAGTCTAACATTTCAGGATCATAGCTATCTTATTTCAAAGTCTTTCATAAATAGTCAGTTAAGACAAACAGATTAATAAACCATAAAACAAAAGCAACCATATTAATGTAGAGGGACCCTGGAAACATAAATAATGACCAAAACTATCTTTTGCAACATGGCCAACATTAATAAAGCACTTCCTCTTGAATAAAGTATAGCTTTTTAAGCATTTTTAATGAGTACTTCAGTTTGGTGTCTGAATCTGTAGGCTATATTTTCACATAATTATTTTCACATAATATTTTATATTATGTGAACTAATTTTCACTTTTTGCTATACAACAATGTTAAGAACAATGTAAACAATTATGCTCCTCCCAAGTTACTGAGGCCAGATATTCACTACATGGAAAGTTTTCATTGACCACTCAGAATAATGTCCATAAAAACAGAAGTCAAACAAGGATTAGATAAAACTAAAAAATAATTTGAAGCAAAGTAGGAGGAATTTGCTTCACACCTACAGAGAAAAACCAATTTGTTGAAAAATACATAATCATCATGGTGTTGTAATCTAAAAATTAACTAATATTGAATGCAAGGACACTAGGCAATTGCATACCTTGGGAGAAATAGGCATTTGAAACCTATTTTCAATGTAGAGGTTAAACTATTCTAATGTCTTAGAAAGATCCCATACTTTGTCTGTCTAAAATGGTAAGAAATCCAAATTGCTAACAGCAGTAAATATCATCTTTCATAATCACATGACCAAGTATCTGAGAGCAAGAATACCTTAATTAAACAGGTCATGACTCTGAAGTTATGTAGCAATTACACTGAAACTGAAAGATGAACAGGTTAAATGAACACTAGTGATTAACACTGACCAACTTTAAACATTTAAAGATAAATGAGAGGTACATGCATACATAGCAAAAAAAATTACTCAGATTCCCACTTAAATTAATAAAGATATGTCTGTATTCTATCAGTATTAAAACACTGTAGGGATTTATTTTGTCAAAGCATATTATCCTCCATATCAAACAGAAATCCTTTTAATATGTATTTGGTTTACAAACCATTGGTATTTCATTTCCTGCAGATCTAAAATGCTAAAAAGGGCTTGTGAACTACATGAAACTAATTCTCAAAAAGCCCCAAACAGCAACACACAGAAATTGACTGGAATTGAATTAGCTACCTGAAATCCAGGCTTTTCCATAGATCATCTTGATGCTGAATGATGGCATCTTTATAATAATTCAAACCAAGGAGGTTTTAATTTTTGAATACCCTGTTTATAGTTCATAGGTGACATCTTGTTTAAACACAGGATTTTTCCCATTTATATAAATTTTTCCTTGATTGCACTGAAGTTCAGCATCGCTAAAATAGCCTACATAGTGCACTCATACTGAGCTGGATACCTGTCTTCTCTGTGCATACAATATTTCATATATCAACAGTTGCTGCCCATGAAAATTCCATTTTTCACACAGAAGATCTAAAGAGCAAACAGATATTAACCCAGATGCAAGGCCTTTTTCATTGAATTCCTCAACCTACCACTAAACTGTTCCTTGAAGTCAATAGCTAAATAAAGCTCTAAGTAAACAGTTGAGGGGGGAAAAAACACCTTGGGAGGTTTGCTGCTTTACTCTATTACTAGCAATGTCTTCATTATTTATATATATAGGCACTGGTTTCCAGCCACTGAAGCTGAATCTAGATAATTAAACATTTATACCATCCCCTGCTGTGCCATAATGTCTAACTGTGTCCAAAGAGTCCTAGGTGTGCTGTTACACACCTGGGACTGAAATGAGGAATGTGCTGAGACCTTTGATAAAGGTCTACAGCTGGAACTTAATAGCACATGGTAATGTTTCTGAATATTGCAACAGGTGGCAAATAAAACTTACTGCTCAAGAACTGTTTCCGGTTCCAGAATTGCTATTTGTAATTCTCTTGCTCTATTAATTTGAATAAGAGTGAAAATCTATGGATGTGCTATAGTTATTATTGTTATAGCAATGTTTCCATAGATGTTTAAAGATGATTATTTTAGGATAGCTTGAAGAAAAATTTCAATGGAAAATTAATCTATTTTGAATAATTTGAAGTTAAAAGATAAATTTCTAGGATGGAAAAAATAGCTATCAAAACAAAAACTCATCACTCTAATTTCACCAAACTCTCTCTAAATCACCTCCAGTGCTTTTCAGAAATTCAGTACATCTAAAACCAAACCAGCTACTTCTAATTTCTGTACTGTAAAATTACACTACCACAGTGTATATGTAAAGGACAAGGTTTATAGGAAGGACATGTCTTTTATACTGACTGCTGTGGGTGAAAAAATTATACAAGCTTTTGGGCATATAAACCCTTGCTCATCTAATACACAAGTACAAATATGACTGTAAAAAGAATTTCAGACTTACTCATAGCCAGTTTTTTTATTTGCTTCTGTTCTTAAGCAAGAAATGTATCTGAGTGTGTTCTTTAAGCACAGAGCACAGATATCAAAAGAAAAGTCTCCTTACATGGATCTAAAACCCCATGCAGCCTTTGGATTGAAATAGCTAAGACTATTTTGAAGCTACATCATGTGAAGAAACGGTTTTATTTTTATTTTCCAGTTAAATTTCAAGCAGAAGCTGGAAAAGGAGAATTGTAGTGTAATCTCCCTGTTCTTTGACGGTGATGGCCAACTGACAGTGTGTTTTGGTATGACAGTAAGGCCTTAAAAGTTAGCAACACATGAGATCTAATTTAGAGAAAACAATTTGCCAATTTAACCATTAGTAAGAGGTATTTACTATGTATCTTCACCAGGATTTCAGGCAAGTTTAAGTCTGCTACTGGCAGATTTAAAAACCTGTGCATAGTCACATCATGACAGTCTCGAAAACACTGGAAATAAATCTGGGTAACATATTTTGAGTAGAAGACGTGACTTGATTGCAGGATTATTTTGACAGGCAAAAGGAGAACCTAGTATTGAAATATGTTTTGCAATCCAATTTCAACCAAGAAGGTTGTTCACCTTCTGCTGCTGGAGGTGCTTTCTGTTAGTGATCAAGGAAACAAGAGTGCAGTCTGAATGCACTAAGATAAAGGAGAGCAACTTAGACAAATGGATATGTGAGAAACAGGATCAGAGAACAGGCTGGGACAAGTGGCCCAAGTGGATTCAGGAAGATCTAAGTTCCAACCCTCTGAATGACTTTTAGAGATCCCAATCTGAAAGACAATACTCAAGAGCTGAGGAAAATCATTAAGCCTCTCATAGCAAAGAGGTATCTCAGAAAACAATACTATATAAGAGCTGGTACAGGAGGCTTTTGTCAGAGGTATTCAAAGTATAGGAAATATTCTATAGTTTTTTGGAGTCTCTTTCAAAAAAAGGGATTTTCTCCAAATTTCAGTAATCTGGAAATTAACATATTTCTTTGTTAAAAAAGACACACAGAGCATACACAGGCCATGAAAATCTTGATGAGACTCCAAGTGTGTTTCTTCATAAGAAACAAAATCAGCTTGAGTCAAGTGTCAAGAACAGGATAAGAGTTTCCCCAAACAGATATTTTCCAGTAGCAAAAATGCAGAGGTAGGAGAAGCAACCTATGGCTTCTACAAATATCTCTCACATTTCTTCAATTCCAGATGAGAAAGTTTTCAGGTGCTGTGGAGGTACAGACCTCCAACACTGATGGTTTAGAAATAATACAGAATTTGGTAGGGCCCAAGACCGCTTCAGAATGGCAGAAGTAAAATGAGAAAAACTTCCTTTCTTTTTTAACAGTGTAATTTTCACAAAAAGTGACAGAAAACATTGTCATCAAAAAACCTAGGTCCCTCCTGACTGGAATCACAATGTTGATTATTTTGGAATATGGTGAAGAAAAACGGGAATAGGAAGTTTTAACTGCAGTAGGATAAAGGGATGGAGAATAATGTCCTATGATAATTGCTTTTTATCTCTTCTACTGTAATTTTATATAGAATTGTTTTAGGGAAAAAAAAGTTCTTAGGACTGATGGAGGTTTCAGAATAGATTTTTAAATATAACCAATTTGTGTCTTAAGTATTTCAAAATTAATAACATTAGAAAGGTAGAAGACTTACGTCAAAGAAAGTGTCAAATATTTTATTTCCTTGCACAGGAAATAAAGACAGAACAAAAAGCAAGTTCCTTTGCCTTCTTCCTCAGGTTTATCCTGTACGAAATTATGAACAGTTTTGGTGAAGACTTTGATCTGTAGCAGTTTAAAACAGATTCTCTAAAAACAAGTTCCTGAATCTACTGGAAGACATGAACGAACCAAAAAAGTATGAGAAGCTCTGAGGGCCCTGCCACTGCTGATTTCATGTCACTACAAAACTCTTCACTTGAAAACAAACATTTAAAAATATGAATTGATGTATCTAAACCTTAAATGTCCATAACAAAACACTCCACTGGAGTTGTAGCAGCTTTAAAAAGCCAGACAATGACCAGCAAAGTGAAGGAACCCCATTTTATCCTGTCAGCTTTTTCCAAAAATGTATTAGGTTGCTTACTTTTTTTGTTTTCTCCAAAGTATCAGTGGTTACTTTAAAGTCATGGTCTCCAATGAAAGGTACAAAGTCTATAATTTCATTTAAATTCAGAACAAAATTCAGTAAAAATTTAGAAATTCTACTACATTTTTCATTTCCTACTATTTAAAATGAAGATATTTTTTTGCCCAAACTATATTGCACTTCCTAGTTCCTCATCAGTTTAATCACACTTTCCATGATTTTCAGTGATATAGTCACAAAATTTTACTATTCCAGCTAATGGTGTTGCTCATTTCAATAAAGTTATTTGCTTAGGAATATAATTTTCAAAATCTAAGTAAAAGGGAGATGATCCTGTGTATCTTTATTTTTTAAATCAACTTCATTTTTAACAGCCTTAATTGACTCTGGTTTCTCAAAGAAATCTCTACCTCATTTTCAGTCACATTTTGACTGAAAATTAGTGACATAATTGCAGGAAATATTTTAAAATGCACCTTTGTTTCTTAAATAAAAAACATCCAAAAATTGAAAAAAAATTACTCTATTTTTCAATTTTAAAACATCAACTGTTTCCTTCTCAGATATGATCTCTTTTAATCTTAACTTAAATTATTCCTTTCTGGCACACTGAGGTCTCACTTTTGTAAAAGTACTTCTTTATATACCTGACTAATGAAGGAATGAGACATTCACTAATCATTCCCATGTTCTGTGTGGGAAGAAGCACAGGGAGCTGTAAACTCTGAAGTGGTATTAATATCATAGAACCATAGAATGGTTTGGGATGGAATGGACCTTTAAAGCTCATCTAGTCCAACCTGCCTGCCATGGGCAGGAACAGCTTCAACTTGATCAGGTTTCTCTGAACGCCATTCCACCACCTCTCTTGCCAACCTGTTCCAACATTTTACCTCCCACACTCTAAAACCTTCTCTCATATGTAACATAAACCAACCCTACTTCAGCTGAAAACCATATTACCCTCTTCCTATTGCATCAAGCCCTGCTTGTTGTTTGTTAAAAATGTTTGTCCTCATCTTCCTTGTAGGACCCCTTTAGGTGCTGGAAGGCTTCCCAGTCTTCTCTTGGGATTGTTCAGCCTGGAAAATTGTCTCAGCCTTTCCTCATAGGAGAGGTGCTCTGACTCCTCTGATCAACTTGGTGGCCTCCTCTGGACTCACTCCTAGGTCCATGTCCTTCCTGTGCTGAGGACCCCAGAGTCAAATTCAGCACTGCAGGTGGGGTCTCATAAGTGGAATAGAAGGACGTGTAGCGTAAGTTCCCTTCTGTGCATGTTTAATGGTACAACACTAAAACACAGTCAGGATCAATGTCTAACTCCATTCCCCACCACCATTAATAGCACCAGTAAACTGCTCTATGGTTGTCCCAATTATTCAACTCCATGTGTAGTCCCAGCTTTTCCCTGCAATCTTAATCTTTATCAAAAGGTGTAAAAAGACTTCTACAGAGGACACACTAAAATATGTTTCTAACTCTTTACAGATCTGATGTTTTGAATATATCTCATTTTCCAAAGTTGTTTTTTTTAAATTGGATCAACAAACCATCAACAGTCATGAAGTATCTATAGCTTTATCTAAGGGCATTTTCTATTGAACTCGCCATTCTATGGCTTCAAAATACAGAATAGGCCTCCTAAGAAATACTGGTATTCAGACCTCCTACACGAACACTGGAAAATGAAGGATGAAGAAATAATATTAAGGCTTCACTAGTTGTGTTAATCTACTGATAAGTGCTGTAGCATACAAAAAAATAGTGTTTATGTTGAAGGTACCTATTTTGATAGTGTCTGCATTTAATACACCAGGGCTTTTAACCTCACAGTTAGTACTAAAATATAAAGAAAAATATCACTGCTGTTCTTTCTTCACAATGTTTATAGCTGAGAAAAAGTTTACTTAATATATTCATTGTTTTTTCTGCCTTCATAACTTCTAAACCACCTATTTCAAAATCAGCAGAAACACACATTACATAAAGCAACTTGAGCCACTGTCCTTATGGAAAAATCTAACTAGTTGATTAGCTAGGGAAATTCCTGTCCCTTTCCTCCTTAACATATGTACATGGTAAAGCTAGATAATAATATAACCTTCACATGTTTTTTTTTAACTTTATTTTCCAGGTGAATTTAGTATTTGACATGGCTCCAACATAGATAATATCGCAGACATCAGATGCTGAACTGACTGTGGGAATAAGTACTGTTAGCATGCATCAATTACCTGCAAGATTATACAGAAAGGGTACATTCTCCAAGGAGAAAATTGTTCCTTTTCTTCATCTGCTTTTTGTATTACACAGCTACCTCTGTATTCTACAAACTGCTGTTACTTCAAGCTTTCGAACTTTCACAGCCTTTTAAATGTGAACGACTCTGATGACGCAGGCCAAAAGAAAGCTGAGTGCCCTCTAACAGACTAGCAGGGCCACCAGGAGATGGCCCACCTCAAATGTCACTTGCCTGCTACTAAAGATATGTCCTCAATGGTAACAACAGCCCAGGGCTTACAACTTCTGTGTGAAGCAAACTATTTCTGAATCATATGTGCAAGTCAAATGTTTGCCTTGGCACTTCTATCAGGAAGAAAAAATTACATTTTATTATAGAAAAAGCCATTCTCTGTATACATTAACTAAAAGTATATGAGCATTAAAGAATTTCTTTACTCCACCTCAATTAGGAACTTATTTGCCAAGCATTACAGGGAAAATTACTTTTGTAATTTTAGTTCTTTAGAATACAGCAGAGAGTTTGATGGAAGAACAGATTTACAGTAGCTCTTGTAGTTTTCTCAATTCTATTATTTTTAAAAAATTACACTAATTTGGTAAAAATATTGAAACATACCCAGACTTATTCCCAAATTCGGATTTATACTACCATTTAAAACCTTGCTAAAATAAAAGATTAAAATATTTACTGCATGTGTATTATTATCAAGACAAACAGAATGTCAGTGGCGTGCATAACATTTAACATTATTTCAACATTATGCTGAATACAATACACTCTATTTTAGGAAAGCTTAAAAACCAGTTTGGAAAATAATTTTTATTAGTGGATAACTCTATGACATTGCTGGCATATTCCTAAACGTTTAGGATAGATATGTTTTCTTAATATTTACTGGTATCTAATTGTATTGTCATTGACAATCAGAACTGAACTACCATGCCAAAAAAATTACAATCTAAAACGTTGAGAGCATACATATCAGTGATACGGAGTGGAAAAATCATTATGATCACATTATGCCACTTCTACAAGAATACAAATGAATTTTATCAAAGAAACACCTATGACACAAATGACATTTAACTTTTTAAGCTGTGCACATATATTGCAAAAGCAAAGGAAAGGCAGGGGCATGCTCACAAAAGCTGCAAACAGAGAGGAATATCATGCATACTGTTCACAACAACTCACAGGTTATTAGTAAGCTATTTGAAAAACAGTTAAGCCTTTTATGCCAAGCATTGCTTTCATTTTAGTGACAGTAATTCCCCTTGCCTTCAGTAGGAATTACACCTGTGCAAATGAGAGCAAATGTAGGGCAGGAAATAGGTCGACCATAAAAGAAAAGAACTTTAAACAGAAAAAAGGGTCTAACCACTTTGTCCTCCTGGTGTTCATATCCACGAAAGCAAGAAAGAAAGGACAGGGAACAAAAAAAAAAAAAAAAACACAAATAAGGAAAGAGTCACATCCACTTTGAAAGTAAGTACTAGAAGTTTTTTGTAAGATAAATAAATATCAAAGGTAGTAATATATATCTTTCTTACTTTCCCTAGTGGTGAAGGAGATATAGTGAAAAATAAGTAATGTTAATAATTTTCATGATCTTTTCATGAGTGAAGTTGAGAATATCTTACAATAAAAAAATTGTACAAAAAATGTTCAAAGGAAATTATTTTCATAAAAATAATTTGGGAGTCATGCCTGAATTATCTTAACAAAAGAATGGGTTGTCTCATCAAAAGGATGCAGCATTTAGCTCATACCTTGGACCCCAGTACTGCAAATGATAATCATTCATAAGTACTTTGCACTTTAAAAGAGTTCAGTGAAATTAAGAATGTTTGTTTACTACAGACAAATAGAGGGTATTCAAATGGCAAAACTGCATGTTAGTTGCTCGAGAGATCTTTAAAATCCTGGACTTATAAAGCACAAAGAGACAGTTTGTCAAAGTATTTACTGCATGTCATGCCAAGTCTACAACACATATACTTTCTTTTTCATACTCATTGATATTAAATACAAACATTCCTATTGGCTATTTTCCTTGAAGAAATTATCTTCTTAGCTGTCTAAAATTGTAAATGGAATAATACTTCAGAAAAAAAAAATTAAAATATTTTCAGTCAAAAATATTATCTCTTTCACTGAATGAAGAATGATGATTTTTATCTGGTATTTTAATTTCACATGCCAATACAGAGACTAAATCTAGGCACTTGGTTAAGCATTGGCTGTGCTGGGAATACAACTGCTTACCAAAAAAGCATGACAATTACTTTTATAGATTTGTTGTTCCGATACCTGTATGAAGTGTGACTTTATAACATGTAACTCTTACAGAAGGCTTAGGTTCCCTCCAATCCTAAAGTTACAAACAAACAGGAGAGAATACAACAAAAGCCAAACAAGACAGTCAGGCAATAAAACACACAATATACAAGGAGAAGCTGAGGGAGATAAGCTTCTTTAGCCTAAAGAAGGCTGGGATAGGGAAGGATGTCGGAAGACAGTAACTACTTGCATCCCTCAACTATTTGAAGTTTAGCTATAGAAAACACAAGGACAGAATTTTCTTGAAGATGCACAGATAATAAACAAAATGCAACAATTACAGGATTGTATTGCATGTAAGAAAAAAAGAAAATCACAAGAGTTGTTAATTGCTGAAAGAAGTTGTCCAGTGGGTTAGGGATTCACTTTCCTAGAAGTTTTTTACAATTCAGTTGAACAAGGTCTTAAGAACCTCATCTGACTTTGAAGTTAATCCCATATGGAGCAGGAGATTGGTCTGGAAAACCCTCCACAGGTCCCATCTGACCCAATTATTCTATGATCCTATGTTCAGTGGCAAAAAATTAAAGTATTTTAAAGATGTTATGGGTTTTAGTGGTATTCTCAGTTATACAAATAGTAAATAGCATAGGAAGCTATCTAAATCACAGGACATCCATGCATTATCACTCTGTGGGCAGAGACATATTTTTTTGCTCAGTACCAGGTGGTCTCATACTTTCCTAGCATGGTTTCCTGTCCCACTGCTGTAAGAAAGAAAGTAGTGTTCAGAGACATCTTATATGGAAACAGCTAGAGCCTTGATTTCTCATCCTCACCTCTGAAGAAATACTCTACTATCCAAAAGAATTATAATCCCTAAGTATAATTCAAAATCCTGTCATTCATACTTTGATCGTAACAGTAACCAAGACTTAATTCACACAATCAACCTGTGTTGAATAATATCCAGGATGAAGAATCTCTTTTCAGATACAAGCTACAAAATATAAAGATATGTGAAGTTCAAGACATGCTACCACACTTTACCAAACACCTATGACTTCCTCCACACACACTGTCAAACATTCTTGAGTTCATAGCAATACACTGCAAGCAATGACATGACTGAAAATTTTAAAGACAGCCTAGTCAGGCATTCCAATAGCAAAGACATTAGAGAAATCACTCAATTCAGTTTTCAAAGAACAGGAGTATTTGTCCTATTCCACATGAAAAAGCAGGTATATTTTAACAGTGGTTTTAAGAAGAAAGGCCTTATCTCCATGAATAATCAGACACGAAGTGTTAGCAAAATCAGTGGAATTCCATCCTAGACTCAAAAAAAAAAAAAAAAAAAACTTAGAATGAGTCAGTATTTATCCCTTACCCTTTTTTAAAAAGATCTGTTACAAGGTCAATCTGGCATCTGACTGCAGGAGCCAAAGCTACTCTTCAAGACTGCATTTTTCTCAATTTAATTGCTTAAAATTATAAGTCTGGGTAAAATTGTGAATTCTTCACTGTAAAAGGATCTTAACAACCTCTAAGGTTTATGAAAGCTTTAAAGTAGTGAAGAGTTCAAACATGTAGCCTCTTTTGAAATTTAGACCATCATTTGGTGTTTATTGAGATCAAAATATCAAATGAAAAAAGTTTCAAGTAAATAAAATTAATAACAGAAATAGTTTGTGCAGTTGTCATTTAAAGGGACTGATCATATCCACACAGCTTGTATTAAAATCACAGGGGTTTTTTAACAGTCAAGAGAATCCAAAGAATCAGTACAGAAATGCAGATCCTGAATATTAGCTCTGCTAGGTATTAGTTTGCAAGTAAAGTTTACAGACTGGAAAAGAACAATATCTCCTGGTTCAAAATAGTAGTTGTGCAAGGTATTAACTCTCAACATTAAATGCAAAAATTTGAAGGTGTTTTGCTGAAGGGTTATGCTGGGGGAGCCCCACTTTTGTACTGTTCCAGCAACAGCAGGATCAGCAGCTCGGCCAGGGCCAGGAGAAGGCAGAAAGGGAGGCAGGAGGCAGGTTGTGCTTCCACCTGCAGACCTGTGTCCCACAGCACGCACCCAAGGAGAACCCAGGGATAGAGCCCAGGGTCAACAAAGAATCCAGGTCCCCAGCAGGGTCCACGGTGGTGAGGCAGGGCTGAGGCAATCCAGGAAGCCAAGCCTATAGATTAGGCTCAGCGAGGGATCCATCCAGGCAGCTGCACGGCTGAGGCAGGGACCAAGGCTGAGCACTGAGCAGCTCCCAGGCAAAGGACTGGAGCTCCCAAGGGAGCTTATTGCAAATCATCCTCACACAAGGCTGATTCCAGGTTACAGGTGTGCCACATCAGAGAAGCCAAATTCCACCAGGAAAGGAGTGGGGAAAGCTACTAAGGACCATGAAGTACACTGGATGAACTGTAGTCCTGATAAGTTTGGGTACAACTTTCAAAAGAATAAAGATGTTGATCACCTCAAAAAAAATAGGGGGGGGGTTGATCATTTCTAAATGATCATCACTTAGAGATATCTTAACTCTCATAGATATTCCTGTGGCACTAACATTGGTCCAATATAATCAGGACCAGATTTAAAATTGGAACTCTTCAACACATCTGATAATACAAATTTTATTCTATCCATGGGGAGACTGAGATGTGAAATTCATCTTAATGAGAAGCATAACTTTTAAATCCTCCAATTGTGAATTTACAACTTCTGAATAAGAAGTAGAATGTCTTTGGAATAATTTACCACTGACTTTCTTTTTTTTCAGAGATATTTGTTCTCCAGAGAGATGAACACAGTTGCAGGTTATCAGTTTCTACAGGTGTTACATGGATTAAACTGAAAAGAAAAACCACACAAACTGTTTAGAGGAATCCTTTCCTCATGTTTGCAGCGTTATGTGTCTTTTGTAGAGAAATACAGTCAAACCGCATCTCCTAAAGCCCAACTTACTCGTATGCACAAACAAATCATGGAGTTTATTCCAAATCCTAGTGACTTAGAAAACCTGATTGTGACAGACGAATTCTTCAGTGCTTGCTAATTTTCAACAGAATGAAAAGGATTATGCATTACCACAAGTGTGCTACAATTTAGTGCTGCAACTCCATACAGATCACTTTGCAAGTTCAGTAGTTAGAATAAATCAGCAAAGGGAATTTGATGGCTTTTTTAAAATCAAACAATCCCAGGGAAATAATCAAAATGCAAAGCTTGCACTGAACCAGGGGATCTGAGAGAAGTTCCCTACTTACATCTTACGTGTTTCCCATGCTGGTTTTGGGTCCTATAAAACAACTGAAAATCTCTTACTTTTGTTCTTCAAAGACAAAGAAAGAAGGATGTTTCAGTGGCTCCAAGGGATAGTAAGTTGCCAAATACCCTGAAAGAAGGTATTCAGCATGCATTAAATTAACTTTCCAGAATAGCATTTTTTCCTTTCTGTACAAGTAAAAGATTGGTTTAGTGAACTGCCATTCTGAGGTGATAAAATTTATATTTGCTGCACACAATTGGTGCATCAATCTGGAGGCTGTATTTTCCCAACATTTTAACATTTAGATGTCTCACCTGCATAAACCTCACTCTGCAGTCTACTGACTCATTCAATGTGCATTTCCCTATATAAATTAGTATATCATTAAAAAAAAAGAACAGGAGAGTATTTTATATAGCAGTGGTACTCTTATGACTAAGAAGTACTACTGCTTGCTCTCACATGATTTATTATTTAAATTTTAATCAATCTGAAACTGTTCATAAATATAAAAGATGACTGTTCAAGGTTTTTTTAGTCCCTTGAAATTTAATCCCCATTTGGCTAAATACACCATTCACCAAGATAATAAATTGTACAGAAGAAGTGCTACCATTATCATTTTTATTTGTTTGAGCTAGAAGGAACTCCCACATAATGATAATTTTTGTACAGCTTGAACTGAATGCTAATGCCTATATATTTAAGGCACTTTAATGAAACTGAAAAAGGAATAAATCATTCAAACATTTTGAGACTCCTAATCTAATGTTCTGGCAACAGCCAAAACATTTCCACTCCCTGCTCCTACTCAGGGCCGTGAACCTTGTAGCAGTAGTCAGCCTTGAGACCTTTGAAAAAGGAGGATTCTTTGCAATTCTCCATCGTCTGAGGTGCATGCTGCTAAAACTGGTCTGTACTAAACAATTTAAGAGGAGAATCTGGAGTAAAAGGCAGGAGTTTAGCTTGAAACTTTATATTATGAAGATCTCAGATCCACCAAAGAACATTTCAGACAGCGTAAGTATCACCTTATATAAGGTCCAAAGCAGACATATATATATATATGTGTATATGTATATGTGTCAAAAAATGTCTACAAAGACAAAAAAAAGCAAATTTAAAATAGGAAGCTGTTAGAAATCATCCTTCAAGAAACTGAAGTTGTATTCAGAAAAAAAGAGAGATTAAGAATGAATTCTGGTATACCAAAATATTTTTAATAGAATAACCAGTGTAGGCATAAAGCAGGGCATAAACAGGAGACTGCCACAGTCTTTCTGAATCAGATCTTTTTTGTTCATATGCACAGTGATTAGGAAGGTATTAACTCTAGAATATTATTTTATGCAGAATAAACTGGATGACATACTTTGAACTGCTATTTCAGAAAGAGAAGCTATAAAGTGAGTCAACAAAAAAAACACGTATTTTTTTAATTAAATTATAGTTAGTGTAAAGAATCTCCAGTCTAAAATAATTATTAACTGTAATACAGTTTTTCACTGATAATAAGTACAAAAGTTGGCAAAAATACAAAGATTTTTTAAGGAATTTCAACATTTTATCAATTGAAGAATAGACAAGTGAGTCTGATGTCCACATTGGACAGATTTTTAGAAACTCAAATACACAATAAAATTAGCAAGCATATGAATAAATTATGATAAAATGTGGAGAAGTCAGAATGGATTTAGTAGAGGGAATTCACATCTGTTACATGTATTAGAATTCTTTCAAGTAGTCACAGAGAAAGTGAGAAAATGGGATTTATTCCTACTGCTCAGTTGGGATTACAGGCTTTTAAAGAATCTCAGCTGCCATGGAATAGGAATAAATTCATCCATGAGAAAACTTAATTAATGAAAGGACAAGGAAAAAAAAACAGGAATAAATGATCAGGGTTTTTTTAAGTGAAAGTTTTCACCAGCAAAGCCTCACAGGAGATCAGACCAGAGATACTCTGTTCACCTTATTCATAAATAATCTAGAATAAAAATTAATGAGGTGCAGGAAAGCCTCACACTAAATTAGCAAAAGTAATAGCAAAAAATGTCAGCTGAGAAGTGTTGCAAAATAGTCTCAGACTGAATGGAGAAGTTGGCTTACTGAAAGACAGATTCAGGTTAGACAGTAAGAAAAGCTATCGGTGGTGAGCATGGTGAAGCAGTGGAATTTGCTAAGACTCTATGGAAGCATCTCATTGGAAATCTGTCAAGAGAAGTCAGACATATATCTTATCTGTCAAGTTCAGATGATCCATCTCAGGGAGAATCCAAATGGTGTATCAGAATGTGTCATTAAGAAACAAAGCATTCTTCCTGATGCTATGTTTCTAAGGATGTAGGCATAATGACTCAATATCTGTCCTAATTGGCTTTTGTAATCAGATTAAATGAATACAGAAATTATCTTTCTTATTACTAGCAACATGACTTAGTCAGTTAAAAAAAACCAAACAAAATACGTAAACCTACTGAAGACAGCATTTTTAAGTTACCTTAATGAAAACCAAGGCAATATGAGACATTTACATGTAATCTCAGTTACTTTAATCATCAGGAACTATTATTACATTTTTATATTTTTTATTATTTTATACTTAGTTAATAAAAAACTTCAGTCTGTTATTTAAACCTACTTTTCTATCTTAGGCCAAGAAATACATAACATGCATACTATTGTCTCCTACCTCACAAAAGATAATATCTACCAATTGCATGGTATTTGCAATAAGCATATTACTGAAAAAACTGACTTATGGAAATAAATTATATAAAAATATTACATGAATAAACATTAAAATAATAAAATATTGTCTTGTTTACAAATACATATTTTCACAAAAGACTAGCATAATACGTCTTGAATATTGCCATGTTTTCTACAAGTATCTGTCAAAGTCTGAGAGAGATTCTGTGTGTCAGATCTGAACATTTTATCTCAAATGTTGAGTAAAATGATCTCAGAAGAGTGTCCTGTGATTACATCAGTTGTGCTGAATTTTTTTACTCTATCCTTCAGTTTTTTAAAGAATTCAGATTGCTGGCTTACCACTTGTTATACAATAAACACCAGCATATACAGAACAATATATGTTAGTGCCCAATTATTTCCCAGAAATGGGTTAATATTTGCATGTGTATGCACATATAAATCAGCATAATATATGTGGATATGTACAATAGATAATAAATATTTAAAAGCACTATATTAGATTAGATTAGATTAAATATATTATATTATGCTATGTATAATGTTCTAACACTAAATTTACAACAATCTTGTACAGAAGAGCCTAGGCAAGCAGGAAAGAAACAAATCCTTGCTCTACTTTGTAATAATCAATATCTCAATATTAGCATCACTAAATCACTAGATATGCTTCTGTTTCTCAAATAGAGACTCATCCTCCAATCAAAGAAATGTACTTGCATGAGTTTGTTAGTCAAAAAAGGATACCTATTAACTTAAAAGCCATAATCACAAATCCATATGCAATTGGAAATTACATTAAATGAAGACAGATATCTTAAAAGCCTGAAGTAGATATCACTGTCTCCTCAAAGGAAATCTGTTACAGTAGTTGTGTGATTTGGATTCACAAGCAATGAGCAAGAGATGCTGAGTTTAGGAGAAGCCTGCTGTTAAACTCTCATAGCTCCATACCTTGTTTGACCGCAGGGACACTCTTCCTCCGCAGCGCGCGCAGAATTTCGTTTGGCAATAGGAACAGTTATGGCCACAGCCATCAGCAAATTTGGTTTTGTGGCAGATGCCACAGGTTGGGGCATCACCCTTCTGCTCCTGGTGCTGCTGTGATTCTTCACCCATCTTCTTCACTTGCTCCTTATACATCTCAAACTGCTGATGTAATTTTCTGCAGAAGAGAAGAGATCATTAGTTGTTTACTTTTGCCCACAAATACTTCACAGTCACTACATTGTAATCATTTTTACAAATCAGAGAGAAATATTGTAGTAAAGCAAATATATTTAATTTATGATGCTCCAGAATTATTGCATTGAAGAATTATTGCTTTTTCATTATAACTAAACTCTAGAAGGAAGCTCAACATTGATAACAATGAGCTCACAGTCCAGCTGTTACAAAGATGTAACTTTGCTTTAGGACGGGGCCAGATGTTTGCTACAAATACAACAACTGGAAACACAGGATAAGTGATCCAAGAGCTCATGATGCTAAACAATAAACTGGCTAAGAGGAGGGGAAAAAAAAATCTAATTAATTCTTTAAAGTGTACTTTTGTCTATCTATTCCACCAGATAGATGCAAGTATCTTTTCTCGATCTAGCTTGTCGTCATTTATCTAACAATACTGCATAGAATAATGATTCCAAAATTCTTTTTCAATGACTTTTCAATCACTGAGTTTAAGCCCATAATAAGTTACCTCATCTTAACAAGTTATTACAAATCATTTAAGCCATTCATATGATTGGATAGGAACTGTCATCTCATGTAAAATATAAAGTAGAAGACAGCCTTAGGTGTAAAATCCAGGAAATATTGCTTAAGATACACACATACATTTACCATCTATTTCCAGAACTAGAAACAAATGCAGTCAATGGCCATGAATGTCCAGAACTGCAATGTTAATTCATCATGTTAATCCATCCATATTTCTGAGTCCACAATCATCAAACCTCGACACATGATAATGGAAAGTGTCTCATGGTGACCAAACCTACAGATGCATTTAATGTTTTATAATGGTAGTTTTTTTCTCAAAAGCCCTATTTCTAAAGGTAAATGATATCATGGGTAATTTAATTTTCTTTATAAATAGCCAAAATATTTTAGCTTTTGCAGATTCTGGAAAACTCCCCTAAGAATGTACTTTACATTAGACCACAGAGGAATTGTGGGAACAGGCAGGCAGCTCCCTCTCTCCAGCAGGAAAGACAGGAGGTTGGAGTCATGCCTCCCATGTGTACTAACCTGCTGCCTGAACTTCCAGCTGCCACTGACCCTTTCCTAGGAAGAGGGAAAGAAGGTTACTTCATTTGCCTATGTTTCATTTTTCTGTGTACCTGCTCTTGTCATTTCAAGACCAATCCTGAGTCCATGGGCTGTCCTCAGGCCCAGCAGTGTGGACACCCAGCAGCAGTGGCTCCCTTTTCCCTTGCTTTCAGCCCTTTCCCACCTGCACCAGATGGGATAGGGGCTCTGCAGGAGCGATGGCAGAGTTGGCACTGCCCTAAAAGCAATTTGGGCAGTCCAGAGTAAGGGGCCTCCTCTGCCTTCTCCCTGCCTCAAAACAGCTCACTGATGAGTGCTCTCTGCTGAATGGGGCAGGACACGAGTTACTAATAAGCAAGAGCTGAATGAAGTTGAAAAAAAATTTGGAAGTCTGGAAAGCTGGCACATTTCAGCGTTTTACACTGACAACACTATATAATTGGTAGTTGGTAGTCTGGCCTGTTTCCATCAATAACACATGTAATCTCTGAGACCTTGCCTGCCTTTTAATTTTGCTTAACACTGCATTCTTCATTTAAAGCATATTATCTATGCTGAACTCCAAGTTTATTTTTAGGCTGTATTCAGTTTTGTGGCTTCCTTATAATCTACAGCCTTTGTTTGTATGATTACTTGCTTACCAGTCTCACTGGTGCATAAAAAGCACAAGGCTTTTGCCAAATCTTAAGCTCCATGTACTGAAATAATTTCACTTGTGTTTCCTCTTGGGTACAAGAATCTATGTAAAGGTCATAACTTTTCCTTTAAAGTATAAACTTTCCAAGGTTATACAGAATAGTTTTCCAAAATACTTGTTCTAGTCAGAAACACATCATCTGCCAAAACTGTTCATTAATACATCTTTTTCAGTTTTGACAAAAATATTACATGTATTGATAGCTGTCAGAAAAAATTAAAGACAAGAATCTATGAAATATTCAGTTAGACACAATATGTGTTCTATTTACTGAGCAGAACCACCTGAGATGAATATGCATATTCAAAGAAAAATACAGAGTATTCATTTCAGGAATTTCATTTTTTAAAAAAATAATCTATTTTGTAGATAAATAGGTTTTTTTTCATCATCTAGCCTGCACAGGTTTAAGCCAAAATTTAAACTGATAACACACAGTAATAATTAGGTGTTTAGGATAGCACAGTATCTGAAACACATTTAGCAAAAACTTTATAATGGATACTATCAGAAAACATAATGCAAAATAAAATTCCACTTTGTTCAAGCTGTCTGCAGTCAGCTTTCTTCTGAGAACACTGCTGCCTGAGGGGTTCAGGAGTTCACTTTCTAGGGAAATTAAAGTAACTACTACCAAGGCAAACTTCAGAGCTTGAAACCAAACTCAAGCATCCCAAGACTACAATTTCCAGTCCCTGTATCCAGTGAGTTACTCTGTTAATGCAAGAGGTCAAGAGCCATCCATGATTCATAGAATAGTTTAGGCTGGAATAGACTTTTAAGATCATTGAGTCCAACTGTTCACCCAGCACTGCCGAGGTCACTGCTGATCTATGTCCCCAAATGCCACATCCACACGCCTTTTAAATACCTCCAAGGATGGTGACTCAAACACTCTCCTGAACAGCCTGTTCCAATGTTTGAAAACCCTTTCCATGAAGAATTTTTTCTTAATATCCAATCTAAACATCCCATGGTGCAACTAGGGGCCATTTCCTCTCATACAATCACTGGTTAAATGAGAAAAGAGCCTGACCCACACCTGGCTGCACCCTCCTTTCAGGAGCTTGTAGAGAGCAAAAAGGTCACCCCTGAGGTTCTTTTTCTCTAGGCTAAAACACCCCAGTGCCCTCAGCTGCTCCTCATGGGACTCCAGACCCTTCACCAAATTCATTGCCCTTCTCTGAACACACTTCACCACCTCAATGTCTTTCTAGTAGTGAAAAAATGAGTTCTGTACAAGAGTTGTATTTCAGGCTAAAATTTTATCCACAATTGAAAGCCTTATTTTTAGACATGATAGGGACTTTTTTTGTTTGTAAATCCAGATAATTATATTAAATCATAATTAACAGCTCAATAAAATAGAAAACTCAGCAATGCATATCCATGACCTTTATATAAGTGTATTTTGGCAATGGCTCCTATAGCACATGCCATCTATCTGTACTGATGCAAAGTCTCACTCCTTTACTACATTTGTTCCAAAAATACAAGTATGTACTTTAACAACTGCTATAAATTTTAGAGGAAAAGGAGAAGTTGGCATGAGTTTACACAAACACCTCATGATAACGAAAATTTAGTCTGGGAAACTTGTAATTGTTCTGTTCTTGTGAGAATTACTTCCCTGAATCACACTTGTATCTGCTGGAAGTTACAGTGGTGGAGTTCATGAGGCTTATATGACTAGACAAGTTTGGCTTTTTTTAAAACAACATATCCAAGATAACTTCATAGAAGACATCTCAGTGTGAAAAGCAACTGTTTGTAAGAATTTGAATTGTTCTGCCAGCGTCAAGATATAGTTTCTATTGGAATACTTGCTTTGTTCTGGAACAGAGTTAATTTAATTCTGCTTTTCCTGATTGCCCACACCTTTCCAGAAATGAAACATTCAATATCAGTCAAAAAGCACCAAACTGTGAGTCTCTCCTGATCCACGCCAAAGGCAAGTAAGAAATTCAAGTTTATTATTGACATTTTATTACTGTACAGAAGTTTTAATTTTCTCCTCCCCTCCAGAAATGTCCCTAAAACTTTCAGCATTTTACCAAAACTACAAAAAAAATTACTGACAAGAAGTTCTGAAACTATACCTGCCTCTCAAAAGTTCACATAAATGTTTCTGAAATTTCTAAATCTGCTAAAAATTAGAAGGGTAACTTTTAAGAAAGAATCCAGGATGTTTTGGCCAGATGTAAGTGTAGAAGCCACTTCTCATTTCCTGGGTACACTTCCCCCAAAGTTTTATTACAGATGTAGCACTTGCCTCATTTCACATTCCCAGGCATGGAGCACTGATGTGGCTTTAATCCAGGCTTCAAAAAGGGTCTGTTCATTTTCAGTTCTGCCAAGTCCATTCATTTAACAATTTTTCTGCTGGTGGCAATGACTGTCTGGTAGCACATGACATTCTCCTCTGTACTGTACACTTGAAGTTCCTGCTTTTACAGTTGTGCCAGCTAACCTGTAACTGCCTATACCTACTTCTTCATGGATATTACTCTTATATATATAACCCTATGTGTTGGTAGAGGTTGGGAAACAGCAGGCTGAACAGCAGTTCTGCTGATAAGAACTCCTGGAAAATAGGGTGGAAACCAGGCAATGAGCCAGTGGAGTGTGTGCTTGCATTACAAATTGGACAAATTACTTATGGGTCCATGTTAGCAAGAGTATGAGCAGCAGATTAAGGGAAGTTATTTGTTCCCTTTGACTGGCACAGGCAAGGCTGCACCTGGACTACTGTGGCCAGGTTGGTGTCTGCCTGTTATTGATGGATGTGGACAAATTGGACATGTTAGACAAGTCCAGTTTGTCAACAAAATAGAAAATGATCATGTCTTTGTTCAATCTAGTGAAGAGGAATGGACTAAGGAGTGATTTAACACCTATCTGAAACTAGCTATCTAATCTAAACATTACCTGAAAAGAAAAATTACAGAGTCAAATTCTTCCTGGTAGTCAAAAATCCAAATCAAGCAGCACAAGGCACTAAAATGGCACTTTGTGAGGGGGTTCAGGCTGGGCATTAGAAGAAGCATATACATTTGGAAGGCAATGCAGCACTGAAAAAAGTTGTTCCAAGACACTGTGGGATCACTATGCTTGGAGCTTTTCAAAATTTGCCCAGATAGAGCTCCAGTTGCCTTAACTGAGTCTTGGCAATAACCATGCTTTGAGCAGGAGGTCAGTTCAGAGACTCTCTTCAAAGAACACTCCTGTTGTTACATAATTGGCAAGAGCTTTATGGAATCAGACAAGAGATATGAAGTAAAAACTCAAGCAGAATCATAAGGAAAAATATTCAAGAGCTATTTAGCTTAGCAGTGTTGAAAAAGAAAAAAAGTAACTACTGTTATTAACAGAAAAAACCCAGCTCTCTATGTTTTCATAAACTACTGTGAGAATAGCTCTCTCAAAGTCTGACCAGTGAATCCACATTGGCTTTCAACTCGATGAAGTCCAAAGGGCAGAAAACCCTTGAATTTATGCTTTGATATGGATATGCACAGGCAGTAAAATAGAAATTTAAAAAAAAAAAAAACAATGTTCAGCAATGCAAAATAGGACATTTCTTAATTGAAAAATGATGATTTTGCCAGTATTCAACTGAAATGAGAAAGGACATCACACAAAACTCCTCTTCAGAAGACCATGATTCTGCTCTAAGTCTAACAGATAAAGAAAAATTAAGCAACCAAAGACTCAAATCTAACTTCAAACAAAAAACTCATATCCAATTCTGTTTGAAATTAATGTGCTATCATACCCAGGCAGATAACACAACTAGAGTATTGAAGGCATTCACAATTCAGAGTTTTCAGCTTTCATATCAGTGAAAATGAAATATTGGCAGAAAGTAGATGTCAGCAGAGATCTGTACAAACATTCACTCAATTCGCACCAGTTGAACTTCCTTGCTGGCAAGATCTCAACTGTCTCATTGGAATTGACATATTATTTCTGTCTGATTTCCTCAAATAAAAATTAACTACTTTCTACTGTCAGTAAGTTTAACTTCAGGGGCACCTATCTAAGTGAAATGTCTAAGCTTAGACCTTAGATTGAAAAGAATACATTCAGAGAGTGCAAATTGAAAGGGCTTTAAAAAAACAACTATCAAGTAAAATTTCTGCTTTTTAATCTATGCACTGGAATTTACAGTAAGTAGGATAAATCTAAGATATTGAAAAGAGCTATTCACAGGTGCTTAATTTGATTCCTGCTGAAAGTACCAGTTTTAGCTAAACTTTCACAAACTTTTTTCTTTTAAAACAGAAAGAGACCATAAAATCCAACTAATTTCAATTTCTACTTTCCCTGAGTCCACGAAATCTATGCAGAAACAATAACTCCCAAGCTTATTTCAAAAGTGTGCATAGTCTCTCCTGTGAGTTGTACTTGGCACAAATATTCCTATTTTTATGTTTAAGTGAAGAACGTAGCAGAAAATGAACTAAACACTTTTTTTTTTTTTTTTTAGGTGGGAAATGCATTTTTCCCACTTTAAAAGTTATCAGGGAGATTTTTCTTAGCATTTTCAGTATTTTAGAAAAATATGGTTAAATATAAGCCATATAATGGCAATAACAGCCCTATTCAGCAGTGCCAAATACTGAGATATTTCACTGTGCCTTTTTTTCTCAATATAGAGTAAATCCTTCTGAAAATGTCAGTAGAAACAAGTCTGAAATTTTTAGCTTTTTCTCCTATTATGGTTTGAGTTGGTTTACACGTGCAGCTACCTAGAGAAAAAACCCATGATTTGTATGTCTCCTAATCTCTAACCTATTAAGGAATATGTACTTTAATTATTCTGTGATAGTCATTAACATGAAATAGGCACAGAGGAACAGTGATGTAATTTTAAGCACAGAGCATCTTTAAAGAGCCTACAAAATTGACTAGCCAGAGAATAAGGTGGCCCTAAACATGGTGGAAGATTTACTTACTTACAAAAGAAATCATTTTGTTCACACTAAGAAAAATACTACCTGCCTCTCATCAGTGAAGTATTTATTTATCAATAGCANCAAAAAAAAAAAAAAAAACAAACACCAAGATGACCAAAATCTGGATCCTAGATAAAAAGGGCGCAAACAATAAGTTCATAATAAGTCAAAATAAGTTCACACATATGGAACATGATGTCTTTGGATAGTTTCCCAGAAAAAATACTGTAAAATTCATATATTTTTTTGTTTAAGTGCATAAATATATTCTAAATCTAAGTGAATTACACTGACTGTGCCTGAAATGCTGAAGACAAGACAAAGAGCTAAGAGAACGGAAAGGAGTGTGGCTGCTAAATGATCTTGCCCTTGGTTCATACCAGTGTTGCTGCTCACAATTTAAGTGGGAAAAGCCAACTATATCAGAGCTTATGAGAATCCAAAACTACCAGATCTCTGTTTCAGCATCTCTTTTCCATGCAAGGTAGCAGGCTAAAGATGTCCTGTTATGACCTAACATCATTGGCCTCATGCTGGAGAATGAACCCAAATATTCTCTGCTGGTGGGAACCTCATAACAGGCTGTTCTTAGAAGTAAAATACATGACCAATATAATGTCTTCAAATTGGCCTGTCTCCATTCTTTCCTTTCCCCACTTACTAGGGCTTTCTGCAAAGGCTTACAGGTCACACTGCACCACATTTTGTTCACAGCTTATTTGACCTCCCTCACAAAATAGAAATTCTCCCATTGCAACTCTTCCTGACGTCAGAATGAATTACTTAATTTGGTATGACCCTAAATAAATTTTTAACTACAGATGAAGTCATATCACCAACTCCAGTTTAATTTAATACAGTCAGAAACTCATTTAAAAAAATACAAGAAAGAATGTGGGAAAAAAAAGCCCCTGCATTTTAATAAATGAGGATATGACTCTGTAAATGAATCAACAGAAAACATACCAGCTAGACAAAAAGCCTACCTGGAACAGACAGGATTACTTTACCTATTTTTTTTCCTCTTTATAATGCTCAGTATTGAATAAAACTGCAGCCTTTGTTTATTAACTTTGTTTACTAGCAGAAGTGAAACTGCTCTTTGTTAACAAGGGAGCAGGAAACAATAGCTAAGTACAACAGTCCTGTGAACACAAGAAAAGGTGAACATGAAGAAGATGAACATATGAACTAAGAAGGACTGACACAATTAATGTTATCATATTTCTGTGTGGGTTTAATGATATCAAGATAAGCCATACAAGATGCATAAAAAGGAAAAAGGAAGTAGGTAGCTCCTGGCTGTACCTGTTACTTCCAGTGTTCCTCAGAACAGATACTTGCTTCTCTATTTTCCTCAGCAGTTCAAACTAACTGCAAAATTAAATTGAGAAGTGGTATCTTTCTAATTGTTTCTTGTTTATTAAAATTAATCTTTAATTGAATTGTTTATTCTACTTTTACAATCTATAACAGGCATAAAGCTAGAAAGTCACAACTAAGTTTTACACAGACACAATATAGTAAACATCCAATTTATCAAGATCTTTTCCAACACTTCTTTGGTGGGAATAAGAAATATAGGTATCTAAAGATAATACTACATTGCTCCAAAAGTTTAATGGCCAGATCATTCAGACAAAACTCCCTAATTTCTCCATAGCTGATAGTTATGAGAGTAACCACCTGTAAACAAGTAAGGTTCCTTTGTAAGTCCATATGGAAACTATTTTACACCTTTGAATATTTTCACACCACTGTTTTACTTCAATGTAACTGAGAAGATTCTAATTGTTTTTCTGGATCTTATTTAAAACCCTATGTTACAAAAGAAGTTTCCACAACTTTCATGCAAATATTATGATGATTACAAGGTGGTATTTTTCCTCATTCTCCATAGCTGCTCATGCAGTTAAAAAAAAAATTAGAAAATAGTTTCTTTAACCATTGTGAGTCTATTCCTGCCATGCTTTTCTCATTGACGCTAAAAAAACAATATTCTTAGCTGCATTTTTAATTCTTTATCCATAAAAAAATCCTTCATTTTTCCTCTAATAGATTTGTCATCTAATTCTTTACCTTCTCCAGCTGTACTGGAAGTGTCAGTATGACTCTGGTTTTAATGTTTAAGCATCAAGTGGGTAAGCAAAATCCATACTGCTGCACACAAAAGTGGTAGTTTTCCTTCTGCTCTTTACCCTTGCAACAAGGCCAACACTTCCCAGGTAATTTTAGGTCTCATTTAAAGTAAGATTAACCATGCCAGTTGTAATGGAAAAAGTGGCTGACTCTCCAAGGAAACTATCCAAGTTCATTCCACAACTGCATTCATGCAGTTAAAAATATTTTATCTCCAGTTCCATGGCCTCATCCCTGTGTTTGTAATCCAAACTATCCCAAAGGAGCTGCTTTGATAAAGTGCTGAAACTGTAAGAACTGAACCTCAGCTGACAATGAAGATCAGGAGCAAGCAGTTGAACTTACAGTAAAAGTAGACTGCCACAAACTGTAAAAATTACAGATAATTATGGCCAATTTTTTAAACTAACTCATTACAGAAAAAAAAAGACCTAAGCAGTCAATCCTCATGCTTTACATATCCAGATACCTTCAACTTCACTTAAATAATTTCCGCCAATTCTGATAGGAAAAAACAATTGTCTCAAATACAACTGTATTTCAAGTTTGGAAAAACAGTCTTTGTGAGAGAAGGAAACTTTTAGAACTCTCTCATTTAAGGATAACAATGCAACATGAGCTGAACCTTTACTGAATATTAAAAAGGACACCATCAGAGACACCTTACAATAGGTGATACTGTTTGAATCATCAGTTCTACTGATGCCAAAGTATTATCATGGACTAGTGCTGCTAAGCACTTTGGACAATTGAAAGTGGAGTTTTCAGGAACTGTGCATAGGAATAGTGAGCCTTTCTGTCTGCATTCAGTCTCATATTGATGACAACCAGCATCTGTCCTTAATTTCTAGGGGAGAAGGTACAATGGACAGGGCAGATCTTTAGCCTGTATGTTGCTGTAAAATAAGCACATCAGGCATAGTGTTATTCACATCCAGAATCATGACATTCTCAACTACCACCACTTGCAGTTGTCTATCTATTAGAAAATCCCAACCAGAAACCAAAATGTCTCTAGACCTGCAAGTCAATCAACCACAAAAGACCCCCAGGTAAAAAAAAAAAGTAGAAAGGGTCAGAGCTCCTTGCTGAACAGAATGGAAATAACATCTCATCTCATGAATTTCTTTTTTTTAAAACAGAAAAGTCCTATATTTTCTAGAATTAGAATTATTTTGCAGCTATTGGGGCACCCTTACTATGTTATGAACTTTATGCAAAACTCAAGACTCCTGTTGGGATATTTTCCACACACAGTTGAGACAGGATGTACACAACCTTTCATATCCCACAAAAATTCTCACCTGAAATCTAAACTCCTAGAAATACATTTGCTTCCCATAAAAGTTTCCTTTCACAGTCTATTTTTATCCTATCATTCTACTTTTCATATCTATGTTGATAAAAGCATGCTGATTTTTATACTTAGATGTTTCCTCCTGATTCACTTGAATGCTGTTTGGAAGCATAAATATTACACTAATATAAAAACATTTGAAATCTAGTTGCCCCTTAATTATCTCTACATTTTTGCTGATACTGCTTATTTTAGGAATTCTATTAAATATCAGTTTTAAGGAATCTGAGGCACATTTTTAAATATTTTAATTACTATAAGTTTTTTTAATACAGCCTTATTATTAAAAGTATACAAATTACTGTTCTATCTAAATTATTCACTCAGAAGAAGTTTCACAGTTTATCTTATATTTTACTTGTTTTCACAAATGACACTTTTATTAACTTTATTCTAAATTTCCTTTTAAAGGAACACAGTATTTACTAAATGTGCCAGAAAAAGAGGCTAATTCAGTTGTTGGCAATTAAGCACGTTGCAACATTATTACATTTATAAAGGGCATCTCCAGCAGAGATAGTATTTCTCATAGTCACTCGGGTTACTTTTTCTACATCATCTGTTGACTTACAATAGGAAGCCATTCACTTCACACCTGTAGTTTAAGAAATGTCCAAAATAACTAAGCTACTGTGATAAACGATTTTATCCTTACTATGAAAGGAAAAATTACTTTTTCATTGGACAATTACATAGGTAGCCAAAATAAACACACACTAAATAATAGGTCAGACTGTCTCGGCTCCGAAATGTAACACCTCCTGACATTGCAGTATCATGATTAGAATGAGTTCATTCCACATTGTTTACAACATTCATGAGCATTTTCAATTATTAAGTAGCCCCTATCTTTTTACTTCTGTGACAGGAGTGTTCCTATCTTGATGATTTTCCTTTTCTAACAAACAGGAAATAAATGTGAGCAATGCTGGGAAAGCCAGTGTAAGCAAGTCTTGGTTGTGCTCAACACATGGTTGTCTCAACTTCACCCAAGCAAACTACACCAGCATGTTTGATGCTGAATAATCACCACCAGAAGTGGTGTTTGCAATTATTCCTGATGCATCTCAGTTTTGACTGTGTCAATATTCTTACTGTAAAAGTAGCACCAATGAAGCCACATTGCTAGCAGCACTCTGGGGGGAGAGCCTCTTGAAAAAGTTTGCCAATTTGTAGAAGGCTGTTATTTCCCATACTGTTCATATTTTTAAAGTGACAGGAAGAAAGGCCAAAACACAAATTACTTACATCATGCTAATATAATTTTTTTTTAATGAGGAAGGAGCTCAGTGAAACTGATGTTCTCACCTGCAGGAGGGTCTTTTTGTGTGTAAACGTGTGTAATGATTTTCCCCACACTAATTACTCTAAATCCATGTCTCCATGCCTCCCCTTTACTGAAAAAAGTGCACTGAACTCAAACTTCACTTCTCAGAAGAAAAATATGCCAATTTAAGTTGCAGCAGTATGTCTTCATTTAAGATTAAAAGTATTTGATAAGAAGTATTTGGTAAAAGATAAGAAACTTTTGCATCAAAAGCTGTAAAAATAATAGTAAATCTAATACTATTTCTGTCAGATAATGCTTGAGTTTTCCAAATAAGTGTAGTTGTACAAAACCACCCCAACTAATCAGTGTCAGAGAGAAGATCAGAATTTAATCCTATATTGAAATCCTTTAACCTCTTAATTAAAGCCTATTAATTAACCATTAAGAGCTCAGAGTTACTGGGTATACATGAGGGTTGTAAGAGAATGAAGCCAAGCCACCACCTGGCCTGCTGCCCATAACCCCACAGAGTGAAGGAAGCAGCAGCAGCAGGCCCCGGGAGCTACCAGAGGGAGCAGGGACACTGACAGCTCTCTGAATATCTGTTTTCCTACAAAGCTGGAATACTGTTGTAAATATAAATAGATTTTACTCACATTTTTATTAGCACAATTGCACTTCAACAAGAAGAATAAGTCTTAGTTCTGCTCCTCATCAAGCACTTCTGCTTATGCATCACAGTTTTTATTTTCATGCATTTTATTTTTTCATATTATTGATCAGGGAACATAGATTACGATATTATTATGCCATCATGTAAATTGCTGAGAAGCCTTTTTTCTTTTTTTCTTTTTTTTTTAAATAATAAGATCTGCAGGCCTAATCCCTGAGTGGGTTCAATGCAAATCAAACTTGGCAGACTCTGGCAGAAGGAAGGCCTTACTTCATAATGTGCTTTTCCTTTTGCTCTTTCTCACAGAAGTACCCTCAACTGCCATGACTTTGTAAAAAATCTACTATTCTAATTGTAGACATTGTGGAATAAAATTTGGGGGGAAAACAGAATATTTATTACTCGCCCTACTGCAGAACCTTGTCAATTCCATCATGTTCAAAATCAATTGCCATTCTTATTTTGTATGTCTTTTGTATCCAGGACTGACCAAACATCACTTTTCAAACATGAAACAATATCAATACTGATGCATTTCCAATTCTTTCTGCTATTGTAACTAAGCTGCTACAACAGGATCTTTTTAACAGTCGGTTTCCAATATTGGAAGCAAGAGCTTTCTTTAAATATGGACACCCAAAGAAGCAGCTTATTATATCTACATCTTACTTTCATCTTTCCCTGGCCTCTAAAGGCAGTGTCAAAAAAGAGGCAAAGGCATGGCTGTGATATCACAGCCAATACCTGAACAAATCACCAGAGGAAACACAGTTGTGATCCTAGGGTTATCACAACTCATCAATGTTGCATGTCTAAGCAAATAAAGAATATTCATTTCATGTACATAGGTAATTAGTATTGTAACAGCTAGGAAATGGGAAATGTACACAGTGGAGTCACAGTTAATCTTTTAACGAATAGTTTCCAACAGAACACATAGCATAATATTTTCTTAAGAAATTCAATATAGATACTGTAAAGAGAAAAATGCAGCAACATCACTAGATATGATTAAATTTGACTACAGTATGCTTGCTAGTTTGAATTCATACTTAATCTTGAAACAGACAACATGCTGCTCTTTCTGAAGTTACCTGTTAATCAGATTTTTTCATACAAATATTAGTGGTTTTCACCCTGTTGGTGAAACAACAAAACATGTTTAGCTCTTAGGGACATAACTGGGAAAAGGGAGTGTCCGACACTGTTCCAAGACTGTTTTCCAACATGGTCTGTATACACGGATAAAGTACAAGATTAGAAGCCTGACTCTCTTCCTGCTGACAAAATCAAAGTTCTCTCTGCTCAGTATCCTCACACTGAAACAAGAAAATCCATTTCCTACAACAAACCTATTCTTACTAATCAGCTGTTGAAACAGAATATAAAAGTGGATGTAAAACTTCCTAAAGGATGAGAAAAAGGTGACATGTGGAAAGAGTAACTTGAGTTACCGACCAGCTTTCAAATTTTGGAGTAATTGAATCATGTCAGTGACAAATCCCAATTCCAACTAGGCCTCAGTTAAAACTGGATTTTTGTTTCTGTGACAGTGCCTTTTTTTTGCTCTGTGAGAGTCTTCACCGTCTGTTAATGTTATTCATAGATGAGACTTTGTACCCAGTAGTATTCCTCCTCACCCCAGGCCTCTGATCAACTCACTCTGGCACCATCTGTCTGTGTTTGTTCTGAGTCCAAGATACTCCAGGAGCCACATCACTATGAATTTACTTCAACTTTCTCTCTATACAGAACATAATCAGAAAAAACAGCTTTTGGAAGAGAGAAGTAGATTTCCTACTTTTTTAAAATCAATATTACTTCTCCTATCATCACAGAAAGCACCTATGAGTGCACAAGTAAAAGCAAATGGGAATGATGACGTTGAAAAAGTAAAAAGGTACACTCGTGTAAAATAGAAGAGCTGATGGGAGGGCTTCATGATATAAGTATTTTGTAGACTGGTCTCCTTTTGGAGCACACCTGAATGTTCTGACTGTCTGTTCAATTGTCCTCAAATCTTAACAAGCAGAACTAGAATGAAGACTACCATCACATAACAAAAATCTTCTCCTGGTGATAAAAGACAATTGTCTCATCTAGTATGTCTTCCGTAAGTAAACATGGCAGAGCTCCACATCCTGTAGTCAGCCTTTCTAAATCAGTCTAATCCTTTCCTGCCTTAAATAAGGGAGAATAAATAGACACTTTTTCCTCTAACCTTGCTGCCCCCAACAACTCTTCAATTAAAGAATGAACATTTAATTATATTTTTACATAATTAATTGAGAAAATACTACAACTACTCCTTATCAAAGGAATAAAACAAGACAACAGTGATAATAACACTTCACTCATCTTCACTCTGAAAATTGTATCACAATCAACCACTGAAAATACTTCAAAATAAAAGTACACAACTGAGAGACTAAACCCTCCCAAAGACAAACACAGCACTAACTCACAGGCATCAATTAAACACAAATGTTGTCAAAAGAAGTTGGGAGTTTAAAAGCATGCAACCAACATTACTGAACTTTCATCCAAAAAGCTCTGCAGCTGGGAAGCCTAATTGTATTTTCAGCAAGCCTAATTGTGTTTCCTGACTCCAGGGGACAAGAATTCCCCAGATGCTGTTGACTGACAGGTCTGGTTCTGCTTTCAACCTGCAAGTAAGCAAAAATACCCAGCACTATGTGAAACTTAGTATGAAAACCATCACTGTTTCCACTGGTATCATTAGCAGCTGGAAGTACCCATATTAGCAGTCAGCACTACCCACAGCTGGGTCATTTATAGAAGTCATTCCAGAGGTAGAAACTACTCTCAGCACCTGCATTCAGCAGTAAACCTCAAGATGTTTGGCTTAGACCACACAGGTAGCCTTTGTGAAGTACCAAACATCTTCAGTATGAAGAAACCCAATAGTTAAAAGGTATCCACCAGATCCATTTCTAGAGTTACTGGCATTAACTGTTTCAGAACTTGCCTCCTGGTTTTGAAATTTGGTATTGGTTTGTGAACATAATTGTTGATTTTCCAAGAATTCAATCCAACATCTTGAGGGTATTTATGCAGTTATGGTGTTATAATTGGTTCAACCATAATCACTGAATCTCTCCTCTTTCCTGAATATTTATTCAACATTTTTCATTATGCTCTTATCTTGATATCTCTACCTGCAGTGCAAAATAAAAATATTTAGAATATTATTTATATCAAATTACTGTTCATTAAAACTACCTTTTGAAACTACCTTTTTTATTGCACCAATTGCTACTGACTTAAGAAGCCTGATGTATTTGATACAAACAATTAGAAGTCATCAGTAAAGCCACTTTGATTGTTTCAGGAAATGTTATTTTTACTACTAAATAAACTTTTATACATCTCTGACTTCAAATTCTTCATTAGCTGTCCTCCCAATTCATCCAATAATTAAAAACTTCTTCTAGTTACTTCCAGAAATTTTTCCATTACTCAGTAGCATGTATAGCAGAAGAAATGAAGGTATCTTCTGTTCATGTTTTCTTACTAAACAGTTTATATGGAAAAAAAAAAAAAAAAAGAAAACAAAACAAAATGGAGATTACTCTGGGATAAAGATACTGCTCTCCAAAAACTATACAAGTTAGCACTTTTACATTATTCATACCCTTACTCATGAGTGATACCTCAATAACCTCAATATCCTGGGAGGTCACTCCTCTTTGGTAAAAGCCATGCTGAGTTTAACCAGGTAAAATGTTGAAAGGATGAAACAGAAAGAAAGAAGGTGATAAGAAGAAATATATTGAGGAGAGGTACCAAAGGACTGTTCTGATCTACAGTCTCAGGCAAGAAGTCTAGCAAATCAGCCCTGGAGAAAGTAGCTCTTAGCCTATAATACAGCCTAATTACAAGTACTGAACACACCAGAAATCTCAAGTAAGCAGTTTTCATTTTAAAACAGAAGCTGTAATGCCAAAACAAGCCCAAGTCAACCACAGTTATTCTTCCCAAGTGATGAAAACAGACACCCATAACTCTGCTGTCTTGTATGAGTGCATCCTGGACATACCCTTTGCACTTACAGTACTATGAGGGTGGCTGCATGACTCACAGAAGCATGGCTTCAGGGAAGAGAGTGATCAGTTCCATTAAAGTCTAACAAGTTCCAACATCCTTTGATTTTATGATTCTGACTGCTAAGTTTATTATTTTTTCTTTGAAAACTCAACCAAAAAGAACACTAACCTAGAGACATCTATTTAATTTCTAAATTAGATAATGCAAAAAACACTATAATTTGTTGATCTATTCTCCAAATCCAATAGTATTAACTTAAATTTAAAACGTTTAGAATACAGAAAATAATGAGAAAAATAACAAATATCCATGGTGAGAAAAACTTTAACAGAGTGGAGCAGAGCAGAGAGCCAAAATAAAATACATTGAGAACTTGCCAAAGAGAGATAAGAAAATCTTTGGACCAGGAAAACAGTAGTCTTGAGTTGGAAGAAGATGGTCTACGAAAACAATTTTTGTGTTACTAAAAGGAATTGTCTCAACTAATGAGCCCAGAAATCATATTCACAAAGCACTGCCTGGCTGTACATTCTGGATTTCTCTGCTAGGTTGCAGACTAGAATTGTGTCTGTGCAGGAAGGCTGTAGAATTGCTGAATTCCGGAGCCTCCCTTCAGTTTCAAGCACTCTAACTGCTGTCCTATAGCATAAAGTTTTTGTGCTGGGCTTATATACCCCTAATGGGAATATTAACTAAAAATGAAAAATTACCAGAGGGCAAATAATGACATAAAGCATGCCATATAAAGTGATTCAGATAATATAAACCCCATGGAAGTTCAGATTTTAGTATTAGTTATGTTCACAATGAGAATCATGAACCTGACCACAATTCATCAGCCTAGTATCACACAGTTTTCTATTCAATTATGAGAAGACAATTGTTCTCTGCTTGAAGAGAAAGGCAAACATATTTTAAAAGGTGATGAACCAGAAGATACTCTCTTTTTCTTTCCTTTTGCTTAGTCTCTGCAATGTCATCTCCATGAATGTAACTAAGAGATTATTTTATCAAAATAGAAACACTGTAAGAGAGCTAAGAATATTATGCTTATTGCAATAATTCCTTGGTTGAAATTTTAAAAAACAGTTATTAAAAAGTTACTTCCACAAACTTGAATTTCCCACAAATTGACATAAATAAAAACTTATGTACCATGAATGGCTGAAAATTTATAGATAATCCATTTTTACTATACATCTATAGCAGCTGTGGGTGCACTAAATAATCACTTCTAAATTAAAGAAACTTTTCTACAATGTAGATCTATATTTTCAAGAATTAATAATTACCTGCATTTATTTTTTTTCATATTTTCACCATAGTTTAGTCAGAGTGCCTCAGCAATAAAAGCCACTCCTCTGACAGTTTAGTCCCTGAGAAACTAGGGAGAAAAAAGGCTCAAATTTCATTTATCAAGTCAAAATCATCTTATGCCACTTCTTGGAATAATCTTACTTGGAACTAGTGATATTGCATGTAAAATAGGGTTCACATCACTTCCACTCACAGAGTACAACATGCTCAGTCATTTTAAGGAGAATGACATTAAATTATCATGAATAATGTAGAGCCAGTAGAGTACAGCAGCTGGGGTCTGATCTTCTCTAGAAGATTTAACCTTCCTAATAACAAGACTTGATAAACCATATAAATTGATGCATGATTTTTATCATCAATTTTTCACAGAATGAAATGCACAATTCTTCTTTGGAAAATAAAAATTAAAGCCTTCATTAGGGTTACAGTTAATGCCAAAATGAGTGTATAGCCTCTATGTACTGCAGGAACACCTTTTGCCTCTGTCCTAAATGTTGCATTTGAAACTGAGGTCGCTGATTCAGCTGCAGGCTTAACATGGTTTCCTCTTATAATAAGAGTATCACTTCTGTCTTGTTTAAGTTAAGCTTAAGCCAGCATTTTCTAAATCTATTTGCTTATCTCATTCAGACAACCTGTCATCCCTCTAGGGGTACTGTCTATTTCTTTTTGAAAGCAGTTCAAATCAGGATGTTGTCAGCATATTAGTAGTGCCACAGCCTGTGACATTCGCAAACCCTGAGAAATTGCAAAAATTAGAGCAAAAATACTTCCCACAAATCTTTTAGGAGCAGTTATATGTTAATGTATTGCAGCTTGTATTGTGTACTAAGCATCGCCTCACACCTCGATGCATATGCATACGGAAACACTCCCTTCTTCAACCATATAACAGGTTTTACTTCCTCTGTTGCATAACATAAGACATGTAGAGATTTTAGTACACAAAATAGGTCAGATATAGCTCCAATTCAGCCCTACCTTATAAAAAGGTGCATATTTTTCCTTATTATTCTTTTATCCAGTTTATTATTTGAGTAAATTATATAAACACAGATTACGTCACTTTGGGGGACTTCTTTCACCTTTTCCTTGCCCATAATGCTAACTGCTCTCCAGCTAAGTATTTCTGCTTGCATTCTTCTTTCTACAGGCAAGTCTGTTTTTATAACCCCAGATCCTGAAGAAATTCTTCATTATACCATACTACTTGGTTTTTGCTTAAAGTTTAGTTCTATCTTTCACAAAGAGACAATAGGTTTCTTACAATTTCCCTGATCTTTTTAAAATTCCTTATTATTAAAGTTTATTAATCAACTTTATTAATTTTCCCAAAATGCAGCATCTATTCCTTTTTAATTAAGCATATTCTGTGGTTCTGCTGAATTACAAATCCATGTATGCTTTAGGATTAAAATAGATCAGTTGAGTTACAATTAAGAAATATATTTCTTATGATCACTATATTTACCTGTTCCAAACATGTTTATTGTTGTCTGCTGATGAAACTGAGTTCTACTACATTCATAGAATCATTAAGGTTGGAAAAGACCTCAAATATCGAGTCCAACCTTTGTCTGAATACCACCATGTCAACTAAACCACTGCACCAAGTGCCACATCCAGTCATTCCTTGAACACTTCCAGGGATGGTGAGTCCATCTCTTCCCTAGGCAGCTTGTTCCAATGTTTAACAAGCCATTTCTTCACTGGAAGAGTATCTTAACTTCATTAACACTGTGAACAATCCAACCAACCTAAATAAGTTTTTCTTATATCAAATATTTTGAGAAAAAGGTCCAGGGCAACCATAAAGTCAGGAAACTATCATGTCATGTTGCAAATGGTAAATTTAAGAGCTGTTTTGTAGAATTTCTATTCTACTTGGCAATAGCTACAATCTCCCTGTATTTTTTTATATAATGCAAATTAAAATTTTAACTCATTTACTCTCTGTTTTCTTTCTATCTTACTGCCCAAGAAAACCAACACAGTAGAATGTTAGACTTCTCATGACTCCAATGTCACAAGTGTATTGGCTGCAGAGACCTATTTTTCTCTTTCCAGAAATTATTCTTTCAAGTGAAGTGTGTTGTTTTTAACAGGTTCTATAAAAAAGCAGCCTGAACAGGAACTGCACTGACTGCAAATAAACCCACTGACTATATATATAGTGCAAATTGTATTAAATAATTGTTGATGCGGGCTTGCTATCACATGTCCATTAGATAATTTGAAGACATTCAAAACTACCTAGTGGTTGGTAGACATACTCTTTATGCAGTAAATTTAGAATTCAAAATTAATGATTCATTGATTTCTGTTAAGTATTTGAGAAATGTAAATCTAGTTTAACCAGAACTCATTAGAAATTCTTATAAACAGAAAATTTTACTGTTTTGCTGGTATTGCTCATTGTGATCTACCAAAATAATTAGTTTAATTTACAGAAAAATATGCAGAAAAAGGTTTTACTGGGTATCATCTTACAGTAATTTTCAATCTTCATTTCTTTATAGTGACAACATGACTTTCAGAAAAAACATAAATATCTATTTATTGACAAGCCATTTTTAGTAGAAAAAACCCTATGTTATGCTAAGCAATGTACATTTTTAACCTCTTCTAGAATTAGTCTAGTGAAAGTACAAAAAGACAATGAAATAATGTATTTATTTTGAAATTATTTAGCTACAAAAAGCTTTATGTTTAATGACTTTTGATGTTGACTGTATTTTGTCTATGTTATGCTACGTCTATTATATATTATGTCTATGTTATGTATATTATGTTATGTCTATGTTATGTCTATGTATTATGTATATTATGTCTATGTTTTGCTCATAACTATCAAAGAAAGAAGAGAGGCCCAATTTCTGCTGTCAAATTCCATGATGGACCTCTTACAGTTCTTAGCAACCAACCAAACTTCCAGCCTGAAAATAAACAAAATGTGTATGGAAAAAGGGAAAAAAACCACCATCTTTTCAATATTTGGATATCTTTAAGCAGCAAACATTAGAAACTTTCCTAAATCACTGCTTAAAAACACAGAGCTCTCACATCTTGAATACTGTGATGCTGATCACTGTTAACTAAAAAAGATCTAATCGGGCTTTTAGAAGGAGATAAGACAACAACAATGACCAGAAGCAGTTCCTATCATAGAAGGAAAAACTCTTGAGTCTGCAGCTTAAAGGGATAACTGTGTGAAATATAATAGACTGCATGGAACATAATAGACATGTTTAAAGGTTACTTGTATTATAGATAAATTACATAACACAAGACTAGCACTTCCTATTGAAAATTTCAGGAAGTAGTTTTAAAGCAAACAAAGGGCAACAACTTCTCCATACAGATAATTAAATCGTAGAATTCATTTTGACCAAGTTCTGAAACCAAGAAAGTAGGTTTAAAACAGGACTGCAAGTAACTGTGGCAAACAGATACCTTATTGGCAGGGAATAAATCCAGCAGTATGCATGCAGCCTCTGCCTCAGGAAGTCACTAAAATACCTGTATCAGAAGCATTCTATGCATACCCTTCTCCTTACGTGTCTTCTCAGGCATTCACTGCTGAACACTGCCAATATACAATATTACAATAGTGGATTCTTCAGTGCCTTCTAGCATGAGAATTCCTTTATTGTGATTGGAGATTAACACCATTACATAACATTCCAAGATTCATGCAGAATAAAGATATAAATCCCAAGTCAAACCCTTAGGCACAAGACCACCACATCCTAATGAGGAACAACCTGAATACACCTTTTACAAAATATATACCTTATAAATCTGAAGAAATAAAACTTGGTAGGCTGATTGTTAAGCATCTAAAATAGTTGCTTCAGAGGGCAGCTATAAATTTCTACTCTTTACGAATTAAAATACGGGAATCTCTCAAACACTGCTGATAAAACTCATGATGAAGTACACATGTGCTGGAGACAGAAGTATTCTTCATCAAGACAAGATATGCAGAATGATCACAGAAATTGGGAGAGGTGCCTAACATCTGTGGGAAAGAAAATGTCACTTCTGTCTTGAAGCATAAGGATATACAGAACCACAAACTGCTCAGACCCATCTCAATTCCTGGAAAAGTGAGGGTACAATTAATCCTGGGAACTATTTCTAGGAACATAAAATACAAAGAAGTGATCAGGAGTCATCAGGCATTAACCAAGGGAAAGTCATACTCGACCAATGTAGTGACCTTCTACAATGAAATTACTGCAATGAGGGGAGAGCAGTGAATATTTTCTATCTTGTCTCCAATAAGGCTTTTCCCATTGTCTCCCATAACATCTTCATAGAGAACCTGATGAAGTACAGACTGGATGAGCAGACTTTGAAGCAGACTGAGACCTGGCTGAATGGCTGGGCCCAGAGCAGGGAGATCAGAGGCGCATAGTCCAGTTGGAGGCCAGTTCCTAGAGGTTTATCCCAGGGTCAATATCGAGTCCAGTCCTATTCAATAATTTACTGATGTAGATGATGGGGCAGTGGGTACCTTCAACCAGTTTGTGGATGACACCAAACTGGGAGGAGTGGCTGATATGCCAGAAGGTCATGTTGCCATCCAGAGGGACCTTAACAGGCTGGAGAAACAGACATACCAGAATCTCACAATGTTCAACAAAGCAAAATGCAAAGTCCTGCACCTGGGGAGGAAGCACATGCACAGGTGCACTGGGAACTGCCCAGCTGGAGAGAGCTCTGCAGACAAGGATCTGGAAGTCCTTGTGCACACCAAGTTGAACATGGGCCATCATGCCTTGAGGAAAGGGCTGTATTAGGCAAAAGCATTACCATGAGGCAGAAGGAGGTGATCCTACCCTTCATTCAGCACTGGCGAAGCCACACCTGTGTCCAGTTCCAGCCTCCCCAGTTAGGGACACATGGACACATGGAAACATGGACATACTGGAGACAGTCCAGCAAAAGGCCAAAAAGGTAGGGACTGAAGCATCTCTCACATGAGGACAGGCAGAGAGCTTGAACTTTTTAGCCTGGAGAAGGAAAAGATCAGGGAGGAGATCTTATCAATAAATACAAAGACCTGAAGGAAAGGTGCAAAGAGAATGGATCCAGGCTCTTTTCAGCAGTGTCCAGTGACAGAACCAGAGGCAATAGGCACAAACTGAACCACAGGAAGTTCCTTTTGAGCAGAGAGAAACACTTTTCCTTCTAGGGGTAACCAAGCACTAACACATGTGTCTCCTACCCAGAGATTTTCTAGAGTCTCCATCCCTAGTATAATCAAAATATAGCTACACATAGTTTTAAACAATGTCCCTAGCTGACCCAGCATGAGAGGAAAGGTTGGGCAAGATGACCTCCAGAAGTCTCTTCCAACCTCAACCATTCTGTGATTTTGTGGTACAGAACTCATATCCAAGAGCATCAGACTAATCCTACCTCTGCCGATAAGGACACACGGTCAATGGTTCTACAGAAATACCGTTTCCAGAGCAAAAGTGAAATCTGTAACATGATACCTTGTTTTCAGACACTACTAACTCCTATTCTGCTATTGCTCACCACATTTTGTCCTCCCCAGATTCACTGTAAATAAGCTTTTTCATCAGCAAAGATAAACAATCTGGTATATCTCGAAATTAGACTCAGATACTGACAGTGATTTCAAGTGGAAAATACCCAAATATGTATGAATAGTGGAAAAAATTTCTACAGACATTTATTCTCCTCCCCAGTATCCCACAGTGTTCCCCACTACAACACTTCTTTGCAAGCTATTAATGTCAGAAAAATAAATAAATTTTTAAAGTTGCACCATTAGTATTTCTGTTCAATTTTATCCCTGAATGTTTACAATAATCATGAAAACAAATCCTGATAATCAATATATTAATTAATGAAATTATCACAAATAGGCAGTGCTGGAAGACACCTTAAAAAGTCATTTAGTTCATTCTCTGCTTCCAGCACAGGACCAGTTACACTTGTGTCTCTTTTAACAGGTATTTGACAAACCTGCTCCTTAAGTTTTCCACAGCTTCCAAACAAGTCCTAAACAAAGTATGCAAGCATTTTAAGTTTTCTTTCCATTAAAAGATTCTCCTTACCAAGTTCAGTCCTCCCTAATACAACTTGAATTTATTCCTTTCAGCTTCACCATGAGATGAACATGATGAAAAGTGATAATTTCCTTCCACTTGTCCATCTCCTTCGTTCCCCGGGATTTTCTCTTCAGGACGCTAAATTATCTCATGTGTTTGATTCTTTCCTAACACATACCATGGTTTTTAGACACCTAACTATTCATTCCTCATTACTCTCCACTGAATTACAACTGCTGCACATAATTTTTGAAGGGTATGCTATTCCAGGTGAGACCTTACCAAAACCTAGCAGTGGGAAAACTTCTTCACAGTGCTTCCTGGCTAGTGTCTGTCCATTCCTGTATGACATTCATCTCTTTCAGGATACTGGCTACAGCTCAACTTACATACTTTTAGGACTCCCTGATTCTCTGACAAAGAACATTTCCCTACACAATTTTTCATTTTTCTATGTCAACCACATAAACTACCCCTATAGAACATCACTTAGCGTTTTTCCTTTTGAATAGCATCATAACATCATAACCATATCTTGGGGTTTTCAGGATAATTTTTTAATATAATCCTGCCATGAGGTGTTAACACAAGACTGGGAGAAGTGTATCTATAAATTCAGTGAGTATACGAATTAATTAATTTTTTTAGTTATAAAATAAAAACACTGAACAAAACTGGTTCCCAAAGAGGTCACCATTCGAAAAGATCCTTCCATTATAACAGTAACCATTTATTAATATTTTTTGTTAACTATAACTCGTCTGTTTACACTGCCCATATAGTATTTTAAGTTTTTTGAAAGCCATATGCTTCATATGTACAACACTAGTGAGCAGAACAACTTTTGCTGTTAAGGAAACTGGGAATAGAAAGTACCAAGGTGAGAACAAAATGTAATATTGCCAGTATCTAATAATAACAAAAAAAAATTCACTATTAATATGTACACAATTTTATAAGCAGTTAAATGAGAATATCAGAAAGACCTCAGAATAATACCTTGCTTTACAGAATATCAATTTTATGTCCTATCTTTCCATTTTAATTCATGAAGATTTTTCACCATGTATTCTCAAAAACAGCACAGCTTTCATGACCTGCAAGTATGAAGGTCCACTTAAATATATATATTAAAATAAATGAAAATTGATTCTGCCTGGAAAGAAATTAGTAAGTATATGCATGCTTTAAACCAGTTATGCAGGAGTTCAAAAGCAAACATTTCTTTTATCACATGAACTTACAAGGCATTAGCCTCTAGAAGAAAGAAGAGAGAGCAATTTAACTGTTTAAAGCTTAAATAACATCCGAAATACATTTTAGCAATTTGAAAATTTATAATAATGAATATTTTTAGTTTCTCTTTATGAAAGGAATATTTTCATCTCCATGTTTTCAGTTCTACTCTAAGACCCAATGTCCTAGCTTTGCCAGTTCCTGTTAAAACTTAAAATTTTCAGATAGCAAAAAAAGTACTGGCTTAACCATAAAAAAGGTTCACGGATGAAATACTGGCTTCATCAAAGTCAAAATTACCTCAGCTTTGACTTTTGACCCAAGATTTCACCTTATATCTGCTCAAGTTCTAAAACTTGACAGATATTCTAAAAGCATGAAAAAAATGACACGATATTTTCCTGGTCCTTAAAAAGCTCTTCCGACATATTATGTAGATTCATATAGCATTCTATGCATGACTCAGACCACACATATGCATAGACATGCTATAAATAATGCTACATGTCTTATCATTCCAGTTCCTCATGCACAGAAAGCACACCACTTCACCAGAAGGTTCATTACAAGGAACATTTGCCAAAAAACAAACAAACAAACAAACAAACAAACAAAAAAGAAAAGAACAGATAGAGTAGTAGTAACTCCTTAAATTGTACTCTAATGCAATCATTTAAGTTACTTATAAGGAGAGTAATACCTGATTTTCAGTTTTCCCTTTGCAAATGAGGGGTTGGAAAGCAAATGGTTCTCAGCTTGTAAAATGCCCTCACCTGCATGTTCTAAATGGGCAATTATTTTAAACATACTCTCCAGGATGTTCTAATGCTATACAGATTTACTTAATCTACAGAGAGCAGCTTACTTACGTCTGGGGCTCCTTTTCATTTTGCTGTTTTTGCTGTGGTTGAAGAACGTTATTTACCAGCTCAGTGATCCCACTAAAGGGAAACCACCTGTTTAAACAAGCAAATAATGTGACTGAATAACCAATAAAACCACACTAGTTAAAATGTTTTCTTATCCAACATTAGTAGAAATACACAGGCGGAAAAGCTAGAGCCAATGGGAATGTGAGCTGCAGAACTAAGTCAGCCTCTAAGGGTGGAAGGGAAGTAAAGTTCTACAATTCACCAGTTCACAAGCAGGCAGCAAGAACCTACATCCAGCTAACATGTGGATGGAGTAAGAAGCTACAGGCAGCTCTCTTACAAGCCAGTCAGGAAGCAGATGACAAACTACCTGCAGCCTATCAGGTATCAGTGAAAGCTAATACCATCAAAGGTGCAGAGAGCAGAACATGGCAAAGGTAGAAAAGTCAAGCCTATTGCATCTTTAAGATACTTTACTTACTGTGTCGGCTGTGGTTTTTGCTCCTCTTTGACCCTAAAAAGATAAGTTTGCACAACTGAGTGCAACATGTTGAAAACAACTACCCTGAAGTACTAAAATCTGTATCAAATGGGAAGGGAAAAGTTCCTATTTTGAGTTAAAAGGATTTGCTTTAATATTTGTTGTATGTTTATATTAAGTTGTATTATGGGCTTATTTTTTTTAGTTTTAAAAATGGGGAGTGCCAAGTACAGAAAACTTTAATATGTAACTAAAAATTAAATCAGTAATGTTCTATACCTGACTTCCAGTTTTTTTGCACATAATACCATATTAAAACTTTTCCAGCAATACATTCAGCTACAAATACAAAGTGCTTTGATTATGTGAACTACAATCTATTTCTTTTTTATTCACAACCAAATTGCCTGTTATAGTTCAAGGCAAATTTATAACATGTAATATGCCATTTAAAATGCAATATACTAAACTAATAGATTAAAGGAAAATCTGCATTATATTTATTAAAATACAGTGATGTCAGTACCTGAAGACAACATAACTAAAAACTAAGGAAAGAAAGCTAAGGAATTTTACTCATCAGTGAACTTTACTAGGACTTGCTGAAAGAAGTAACTGGATAATGCATACAGCAGGTCTGTTCAGTACTGATTAATAGCTGTCCACTGTCTTAAGCAAAATATTACATCTAAAATACATGCTTTAACTTAAACAAGCGAGCTGATGTTCTATACCAAATCTATGCTGTTTTCAGCTGGGGTAGAGTTAATTTTCTTCACAGTGGCTGGTATGGGGCTGTGGTTTGACTTTGTGCTGAACACAGGGTTGATCATATAGAGATGTTTTTGCTATTGCTGAGCAGGGCTCACACAGAGCCAAGGCCTTTTCTGCTTCTCCTACTGCCACCCTGGTGAGGAAGCTGGGGGTGCATGGGACACTGGGAGGAGACACAGCCAGGACAGGTGACCCAAACTGACCAAAGGGATATTCCAGTTCATGTGGCATCATGCTCAGTAAATAAAGTTGGGAGGAGTAGGAGGAAGGAGGGGGGGGGCATTTGTAGTAATACCATTTGCCTTCCCAAGTCACCATTGCACCTGATGGGGCCCTGCTCTCCTGGAGATGGCTGAACACCTCCCTGCCCATGGAAAAGAGTAAATTAATTCCTTTATTTGCTTTGCTTGTGGGAGTAGCTTCTAATTTCCCTATTAAACTGTCTTTATTTCAACCCACAAGTTTTCTATCTTTTACCCTTCTAATTCTCTCCCTGATCCTACTGGTGAGGGAATGAGTGAGCAGCTGTCTGGGCCTTGTTTACTGACTGGGGTTAAACCATGACAAAACCCAAGAGTAGAACCATACACCCAGAGGAATATTTACATCCTCTGATTGCAGGCATTGGTCTTAAATATGAAATTAGGACCTACTTTCCCTATATGTTCAAAAACCCAAAAAGGTTCCTATATAGATATTCTGAATGTCTCTATAGAGAATACTCTTACCTAACTAAACAGGAAGCACAGGCTCATAATTTTAATGGTGGATGCTTGGTGTTGCTCAGAAAAATAAAGCTCACCAAAATACCTCTGTATCTCTTCCACCATATGATATCACCGGAAATAACTCCATAAACAGGATTCAGTGACTACTTAAGATTTAAATAAGTGGACAATGAGAAACACTAATATTCCTCCAAAACTGAATACCGAAAGGGAAAACTGAACATGCAACACACAGTAAAATGACTTCTAGCATGGTTTTGCATCTTCAGCACTTCAGAAATATATATATATAAAGTAACATTCCAGTACAAAAAACAAAATAATTAAATGCATAAACAAGGCCCATAAAAATCAAGTAGATATATTAAACAAAAAAAGAAAAAAAACAAAGTAAAAATAAAAATGTCACATGCCATTGCAGTTCCACTCTACCATGCATCTTAATCATATTATTATCTTTAATCAAGATAATCCACATTTGTTTTTCAATGTAGAAAATTCAAAGCAGGAGAAACGGGAGGGATGGGAAATCAAAGCATGTCCATACTTTTCTCACTAGGTAGCTCAGGACATTTAATTTAGATCCCCAACATTATGCGCCTGAAGGCTCCATGGTCAGCTGTGAGAAGGAAATTTCCAGATAATAATTCAGAGCTCCTAATTTGCCTACACAGAACTAGACGCTGAAATGTGACCTCCCTGACAACTGGACATTGAAAACTGAATATCATGAATCTATACATTCCTTTCCATGCATGATTTCCAAACATACATACTCAACTCTTTTAAGTTATTACTTCGTTGTGAATTGTTCTATTGAACTAAACAAAGGGAATCCAAGCCCTTCACATAATCAGATTACAACCAGCATCTTTTCTTTGGATAGTGACCATGGTCAGTAATTTTTCACAAGTGGAACTGAGCTCAAATTCTTGTAAGATCCGAAATGTGTAGTTTGAAATCTTTGGTACATTTTTTTTTCAACAAGATCTAGCATATTTACATTATAGTATATATATGGTGGCTTCAGTTGCAGCTGCAAACCATTGGTATTTTTGAAAACCTTACAATCAATTTTTAGTTTTGCACCATTAAATAAAACGCATTGTCCATTATCAGACATGTTGGAAACCTGTATTTAAAATTAATCTCTCAGCGTTTCATAGGAACACTGTGTTCTAAGTCAGGATATGATATGACCCTACAATTACAAAATATCTCCCTTACAAATTAATCTTTTCGCCTCCTAGAATTCTGTCTCATTCACTATCCACTTCCCAACACTGCAGTTATGTGAGGACAAGAGCTTCCATTATTATATAACAGTGACGCATTCCTCGAGCACTCTCCATACATCCTTCAGTCCCTGGATTAGGAAATTATCTTCCTTGACTTTATAACGAGCATAGAAGACAAACTAAAATTTGACAAGAAATTATTAAGAAATCTATTGAATTAATAGACTCTACCATATGATTTTAAACTAATATTAACCTTGTGGATCAACAGGCCTGAACCCTTCAGGTGTACAGGCAGGTATTTATCTTTCAAGGTCAGAGGATGGATACAGATTCTGGATCTAAATCCAAAAACCACTGACTAATTTCTGCTACTTTTTTTCCAAAAGACTTCATTCAGATGAAATTACAAGTTGTAGCAACTCATAGAAATAATTATATATTAGATGAAATGCACTGAATGTATTTTTATCATTGCTGCAGTTTAAATATCTTTTTCTAGACAGAAAAGGACGAAAGAGACTCCAGATAACTTGAACCCTGTCTACATGTACACATACAGTTGTATTTCCTTTGGTTGCAAGAGCTGCTTGTGTTTCACTGGATTGTGGACTCCCATATTCATGCATTGCTTTCTACCCTCCTTTCAAAAATCAGCAACAAACAATTGCTTAAAAAAAGTGTCTAGCCAGGTCAGAAAACCCCCAAACTTCCATTTTCTCAACAGACCAACTGAAATTCCCCAAGCAGTATAACTACACTTTGCTCCTTCCAGGCTACCTGTCTTCATTTAACCTTTCTATGTCTGTTCAGCTCTATCCTCAAAACTCTACCAAGAACAGTGCCAGTTCTCATTATTCACTAGAAACAAATTCTGATCAACACCTATTCACTGAAAACACCAGCAAGCTGCAGATAATGTGTCTGATCAACAGTGACTGAGACAATATATTCTAACATGCAGAATACTATTTTATCACCTATTCTAAAATATTAGAAGAGTTCGAAAATTTTGTCACAATTTTTTTTTGCAAAGATCACAACTCCATATAGGACTCCACTCAAAAACAAGCCAGGATTTTTCTACTTGCCAACAATAAAGAATTTTTACACCTTGCACTTTTTTATGGGAAACCTCTGCCCTTTGAAACATACACAGCACCATTACTCCTGTGTTCCTCTGCAAGCCTACACAGTGCAAGTGCCAGACCCCTTTGATCTTTTCCAGTAGCTGGAATCATTAAGCTAAATCTCAGTGAACAGTTTTTGATGTTAGATCCTCTCCATGTACTAAAAACTTCCTCAAAGATTAAGGCTATTCCCACTGGCACAGGGAATTAATATGAGAACAGAACAGAAAAAAGAGGGAAGAGAACAAGAAAAATGGAAGCAGGAGACTAAGTAATGAAAACATCAATATAAAAATTATTATTATCCCTTTAAACTCCTAATACTTTTCTATTTTTCAATCTACTGCCACCAGTAAAAGCTTCTCTCTAAAATCTACTGTGTCAAAATCATAAAATATTTTTTCCAAAAGGTGCTTTGGAGACAGGTAAACTAACAAGCACTCTGTTACCAGAGCTCATCTCTATTTTCACACACTTGGATGCATAGCCACAAAAACTTAGGGGAAGAATTCATGTGCCTCAGTCTATGAAAATAACCCTTAAAACAGACTCTACACCTCCTAGATATCTGTTTTAGTTCTTCTCAAGTGATGCTTGGGCAATCCAGATTTTAGAATCAGCCATCCTTGGCAGGGATAATCATAATATCTACCTCCAACCCAGTAATACTCACAAGATTCACAACTTGCCATCCATGGACCTACAAGCACGAGGAGATCTAATCTGCAGGAGTAAACTGGGTGTACCTAATGTCTCCTAGAAGACTGAGTTGAGCATATAGCATATAACACTCTATATGACTTTCATTTAAAAATGCTACAGGCCAGTAGTTTCAGTCTTTTGCTCACTAATAGTCTATATTTTCTGTATTTCCTAACCAACTCAGTGGACTAGGATAGACCAGGATGGAAGTTTTTTTCTAGCTCTTTTGTTGAAATTGAGATGATTGGGAAAAACAAGTCAATCTTTTGCTTAGAACTCATCAATTTTTAAAAAAATGGAACATTTATTATTATTATTATTATT